>JALPQI010012363.1:0-20906 GCA_025490895.1 Thaumatotibia leucotreta
TAAGGATATCCTACAATAAATATTTATTGAAAAAAAAACAACAAAAAGAAGTTGACTTCATAATGTTAAAATTAATATCATGACGACGATACTTTAATGTCAACATTATGATGCACTGTACTGCCTGTACTTTAATGTTAACATTATGATACAGCCACAGACACCGGTCTCTTAATATAGGTCATTACATTACCGCTTCTGAATACATAACAGGGAAATTATGATATTCCTGTAGATAAAATCCAAAAACGCACTGCGTGTATGCCGGAATGCGTTCAAAATCTTTTTTTATGTTTTTGGATATGCGCATGCCTTTTCAGAATCTCAAAATAAATTAATCTGTCAGATAAATGTTGTGATAATTTTATCTGACAGATATATTCATCAGGCAATTGTGAAACAAGCTCTAAAAGCCCGCTTATCTGAATCTAATTGAAGTTGCTGTTATTCGGTCAAATATCTAATGTGTACAAAGCTATCACATTTAGCTAATTTTATCCACTCCTATTATTGCTAACACGATTAATATTTTATCTGCTAACGATACATCGTAAGTAAAGTATTTGTGTTGTTAGTTATTGACTTAAGTGTGTAAACAAATATTTACTTTACGCAGCGTCGTTATATTTCCGGTTTACCAAAGTTTGCTACAAGACCGCTTTTTAAGGATAAGACATCAATTCTAAATTAAAATCTTGTATACGACAGTCACAACATTTTAACCCTCCTAATGCGTCTATACGCATAGTTTATAGGAGAGGCCTACGTCCAGCAGTGGACTATCATAGGCTGATGGTATGATGTGTACTGCCGTGTATATGTAGCGTATGTTTTGTTCAGTTCTGCGAGGTAATGGATGACAGTGGTACCTATATTACGAGTATAATGATATTTTGTATCTAATATTGTGTATCGTGTTTTGAGACCTTCGCAATGCTCAAGATCCCAGTTTTTGAACCACTTGCTACGCTTGTGGAAATTTCATTTTGGAATCTTTCGCTAGCTCAGGTCTCAATATTGGCACGACAGTTAAACAACAACTTTGCCCCCTTTGTATAATAAATAACTATTACCTCTGTGTACTTTATGATTTATAAGACGCATTAATTACCTACGCTAAAATACTTTACTTTTAACTTAATTGAAATTAACTTTCTATTAGGTACTTTAAAGATACTGTATTTTTTGTGTGTACTTTAAGTTTTCATCCTTTAAATCGACATATACTATACAGAGTGGAACGGAACGATGATCTTTCCCGATACCGACCGAGTCTACCAACCATTACGATGAACTTTCATATGGGACCAACATCGAAATATTTAAAAAAATTAACCCCTCATACAAAGTGAGTGATTAGTCAGAGTTCAATAGTATGGAAAAGTCAATTTTCCATGTACGTTTTCGATGTTGGCCCCTTACTGAAAGTTCATCGTAATGGTTGGTAGACTCGGTCGGTAGCGGGAAAGATCGTCGATCCGTTCCACCCTGTATATCTCGAAACAAAATCTGGCAGCCCCAGTCATGTCTGTCTAAAACTCAGAAGCACGCGTCTCTCAACCTGTTTACTTCAAAATTATCTAGACAGTAAATCATGGTTTAACTCGCTATCAAAACTAGACTATTGTTTAGTTATTTACACTGTTAACGTTGTATTAAACTGTCACCATTATCGGATAGTGACGACAACATACTCGTTCTCAAACATTCACGTGGATCCTTGACTCACTAAAAACCAAATATTATTTAAACCTCTTTTCCGGAATTTTGTCACGTACTCGTTAAAATGGGCGAATTATGGCGTAATTCCCTTTTTCTCAAACTTGCAATGAAATGTTGGGTTGGGCTTACGTACGTTAAATTAAACCAGGAAGTATCATTTCGCTGATTCGATGATTCAACTTGATATGTAAAGGCATTTCATAACTACTTTGCAGTCTTAGGACTACAAAGTACCGGAAGAAACCGGCTTTAAAAAGTTAAATACCGGATGTAACTTGTAAAGTGACAGAACATCTTGGCATTTCACCGTAAAAAAAAGAACTTATGTCAATGTGGGTAAAAGATTATCTCATATAGGTAGTTAAAAAAAAATTGACGTATAAGTATTATTTTATTATTTTGTAGTTTCGTTTCCTTCTTTGACTTATTTGTTTACTGTGAAAATCACTTTCGATTTTTTATTTCATTGCAAGTTTGAGAATTGCCAGATGTATCTACTTGGACTCTAACCTTTCGTTTTCCGTCCTCTATAGTAAAGTACTATTACATTACATATTGTTTCTTTGACTGAAATATTACCTAACTTAAGAAGGCAGCCAATCGACTTTATGGTACAATTTTTTTTTTCTGACTTATACAGTATACTAATTCATTCGTTTGTCGCAAATGTTTAATCTTAACCGATTTAGTGCTAGTCTACTTAATTTACATCACATAAACAAAAATAACATTACATTTAAAAGTAGGTACAGTTCACATCCAAAAATAAATTTTATCGGAATAAATTAAATTAAATCACATTAATCGAAGTAAAACTAATTAAAATACAACTAAATATAATCGAATTTCCTTCATTTAAAAATGTCAAATTCAATCAAGCTCTTATACTTTTTTATCATATCGACCACAAAAAAAAACCGATGACAATCGTCTGGTCTGAAAACGTTAAAATTAATCAGTCGTAACAGGATGTAACCAATTTGATACTTCTAATAATACGAAGTTTTTTTCTTAACTCCGGGTTCAAGGACTCATATCGAAGTTTCACAGAACGAGTTATTGGAGATTAATTAAGGATGCTGTAATGAGGACGATCGGAAACATGTCGTTAGCTTAAACTGCGGCACTACCGCAAAATCCGCAAAGGACCATGCGTCAAAATGGACCCAGAACCAACAGACATGGGAGTTACGATATTAAATAGGTACTTAGGTCTTTAAATCCAATTCTGTGACCATATATAACATGGACACCTAACGCCAGCTCAAAAATGCCCCCAAAATCAATTGTTCAATTGTGCCAAGAACAAGATGGGCAGGACATAGTGCTTTTCTTAACACCGCGCTTATTTTGGCGCAATGCTTTTGCCTAATGTTTAGAGAATATAGCCAATCAAAAGTTTGATGGTTTGGTTCGCCATTCAAAAATAGTTGTGATTGCACAACTATTTTTGAATGGCGGCTTAAGTTTTTATAGGTTGACATTGAAATTAATTACCGTGATGCATTAAAGAGGGGGTGATATTTGTCGACTAAAATTCAGGGCCGTTTTTGAAAGACAATTTACTATGGCGTGCGGCTATTTGTTCGTAGATTTACTTCATTTAATTATATGGGTACAATGTCAAATTCCATTGCAGAACTGAGATATTCATATTTTCATTCAGAGTAAATACGAACTTAATGAAGAATCTGTGGCTAGGCCCTGGGCCCAAGCTCCATATTAAGTTGCCTATAGTCCTTTCGAGAATTTATCTCTCTCAATCTAATGACGCCTTCGTTGGAGTGACAGAGAAAAATTCTCGAAATTTTCGAATTTCGATTTTCGCGGTTAAGGCCTGGATGAATATCGTTTGTCGACATACGTTATGCCAAAATCGAATATCGTAAAAATATTCGAGCATCTGGCTTTGTCACTCCAATACTACATTTTCACTTGAGTGACAGAACCAGTTGCTCGTAGAGTCACATTAGTGTCATTACTGGTAATAATCAAGAAATTAAAAAAAAACTGATAAAATGGTTTCTCCAAGAGTTTTTGCTAGTAGGACCTTGTGCAGGGTCCGCCCGGATAGCTAATACCACCGTCTATACCCGTTAACCTGCCGCTAAATAGCAGTGTTTGCACTGCTGTGTTTCGGTTTTGAGGCAATTCATCTAAGTCCTCTATGTATGCCAGTAATTACACCGGCTATCTTACTCCGAAACATGTAAGCACAAGAAAATCTGTATAAAAAACTGGCTATTTGTGTATAGTACATTGTGCATCAAGGGAGGTAAGTACGGAATCAGTAACTAGAGTGTTAGAAGCCTGACGCCTTTTAATGACTTGAGTTAGTATTCCGCTTACCTACCGTGATGCATACAATGTTTTTCATCACACTTGCCGACGAAAAAATAAGTTTTAAGACATAATATTATTAAATGACTTACTGACATGTCTATTACTCCCTAGGGAATTTCACTTTTCTATTACTCCCGCTACGCACGCAAGCAATGGCGCGCTTAGACAACAAGGGTGATGAAAATAATTATATTCATTATAATTTATATTTTATCTCGATTGATAGAAAGGTTAAACACAAATATTGTTTCACAGTCACCTTCTAATTATGGAGTAGGCCAAGTAAATAATTACATTACATTACTTCCACCTTACGAAAATGACATGATAAGCCCATAGAATTAACCCCCTTATTTATCAAAAGTCTCCTAACCTTTTATCAATATTTCTATAAGATGAACAGTGGCAAAGGATACCTATAAGTTTGATATGTTTATGCCGCGTGGTGACGGCAGTAAGAATACATTTTTCACACCACCTATTCGAATACGGGTCTTTTGTTCCCTGCTAGGAGGGATCAAAGTGGCACTTTTCTGTTCAAGGACTTTCTATTGCCAGCCTATAAGTTTGATATGTTTATGCCGCGTGGTGACGACAGTAAGAATACATTTTTCACACCACCTATTCGAATACGGGTCTTTTGTTCCCTGCTAGGAGGGATCAAAGCGGCACTTTTCTGTTCAAGGACTTTCTATTGCCAGCCTAAAAAATTACAATGACGTATGAAAATAAACAGTACGTTCATAATTGATAAAAATTTCTTCAGAATCGTTCGAATTTGAATGTTTTATTTTTCTCATAGGTGGTGTGAAAAGCAGTATGAGTCACTTACTGGCTTGGCTCAGTGACCCAAAGAGGATCTTGGCCTCCGGAACGAGAGCACGCCACTTGTCCCGATCCAGTGCGATTTCCCGCCATGAATCAGCGTGGAGTTGATGCAGGTCTGCCTCAACTACGTCGCACCAGCGGTACCTGGGACGGCCTACCGGTCGACGCCCGGTTGGCCTCCCGAAGTAGACTTTTCTGACTGCCCGATCCTCTCCCATTCTGAGTAGGTGACCGAGCCAACGAAGTCTGTAAGATTTAGTTTCGCCCAATATATTAGGTTCGGCCACCAACTCCTCGATTTCGGCATTCTTCCGGATCCTCCAGGTCCCATCTTCCCTTCTAACAGGTCCCAGGATCTTTCTAAGCACTTTTCTTTCCGCTACCAGGAGTTGGTTTTCCTCTTTCAGTGTTAGTGTCCAGGTTTCACAGCCATACATAAGAATGGGCCTAATGACGGTTTTATAGATTCTTACCTACTGACTTATACTTTTACTGAGAAGCCTGGACACCGAAACTTTGTGGAGGGCAGCGCTGCATCGTAGAGCGTTCTGGATGCGTATTGCAATCTCCTCCTCTCTGGTGTTTGTATCAGTGACTGTGCACCCGAGATACCGAAACTTGTCAATCCCTTTATATACGGTGCCACCCACATGAAGACTGTCACGGCGAGCTCGTGTGTTTTTATACCGTTTCATGTGGAGGTATTCTGTTTTTGCTTGATTGATCCTGAGACCTATCTTGGCTGCTTCCTGTTCCAGGACCTTAGCCGCCTCTACCACCTGTTCACGGCTTTCCCCTAACAAAGCAAGGTCGTCCGCATATCCTATGACCTTGTGCGTTCCACCTAGCTCTAGTCCTATGTTAAGGGTTAGCACCTTCCGCACGACATGCTCTAGAGCCAGGTTGAAAAGCGCAGGAGACAGGGCATCACCTTGCTTTAGACCGGTAATTACCGTAAATTCATCTGTCAAGTCTCCCCCTACTCTTACTCTCATCCTGCTTTCCTTGGTTGCTGTGGCGATCATGGAAACTAGCTTCCTAGGGATCCCAAAATTTACGAGGATGGAATAAAGGGCGCCTCGGTCCACACTATCGTAGGCTTTCGTAAAGTCCACAAACAATGAGTGGACGCTCTGTGCGTACTCCCATCTTTTCTCCATTATCTGCTTTAGCAGAAAAATTTGGTCCACTGTGCCGCGGTTTCTGCGGAACCCACATTGGTAATCACCAAGGATTCTTTCCGCATATGGTTCAAGTCGTTTCAGCAGCACATTAGACAAGATTTTGTACGCGGTAGTGAGCAGAGCAATCCCTCGATAGTTTGTGCACCTCTTCTTGGAACCTTTTTTTGTGAACCGGGCATATGACACCTACGTTCCATTCCTGTGGTTGTTCCTCTAGTTCCCATATTTTCAGGAGAAGTTCGTACATTTTTGACTGAGTCGACCCACCACAGTGCTTCCAGACTTCCGACGGGATCCCGTCGATACCGGGAGCTTTGTGGTTTTTGAGTCGCATTATGGCTTGACGAACCTCGTCAAAAGTAGGGGGTGGGACTTCTTGGTCGAGAGCACTATCGTCATGCGTGGGAATTGGTTCGTCGAGAGGTGGGCAATTAAGTAGTTGCTGAAAGTAATCTGCCCACATGCTTTTTATCTCCTCTCTGGATGTTACGAGATTTCCACGATCATCTTCTAGTAGTTGAGAGACAGGTTGATACCCCTTCTTGAAGGAGCTCAGTTCTTTATAGAATGTGCGAGACTGGTTAGCCCTTAACAACGTTTCCATCTCTCTGACTATACCCTCCAGATGTGTTCTTTTAGCTCGTCTAATCATTCTTCTGGCCTCAGCTTGTATGAATCTATAGCTATTTTCCAACCGCTGGTCCTGTAGGGCGAGTATTTTAAGTTTCCTTCTCTCTTCTACAATTTTTCCGCACTCGTCAGTCCACCATTTCTTCCTCACTCTCACTTTCCGATGCCCAATTATTTTATTTGCTGCCATCTTAACTTTACCTTTAATATTTTCCCAGACTGTATTAATATCATCATCCACAGTTAGGCCACTAAAACTATTGCGCAGCTCCAATTGAAATTTATCTTTAATGACTGGGTTTTTAAGTTGTTCTAAATTAATGTGTTCGGTTGCATCTTTGTACGAGAGCTGCTTATCTACTTTAATTTTGATTTTAATTTTAATAGCTAGCAAGAAGTGGTCGCTGTCGCAATCTGCACCTCTAAACGTTCTGACATTTTGCACAATATTCTTGTGTCTGTCGTCAATAAGGATGTGATCGAACTGGTTGACGGTTTGTCCATCCGGAGATTTCCAAGTACCTTTGTAAATTTCTTTATGGGGAAACATCGTGCTCTTTATTACCATAGCTTTCGAGGTTGCAAAGCTGATCAACCTCAGTCCATTATCGTTGGAGAGATTGTGCTTACTATGTCTTCCAATGGTTGGTACAAAAATTTCCTCCTTCCCTACTTTCGCATTAAGGTCTCCTATAAGTATCTTCACATCATAGTTGGGCACTTGATCATATATTAATTCAAGTTGTTCATAAAACTGATCTTTCACCTCATCACTAGTCCCTTCTGTAGGTGCATATACGTTGATTATAGATATATTCAATAGTTTTGTCTTAATTCGAAGTACAGATACTCTGTCCGAAACCGCGTCAAATCACATCACATTCCCTAAGAGCTTCTTAGTTACGTAGAAACCGGTTCCATGCGTATGCTGTCCTGCATCATTACCACTATAAAATAAAATACCGTTATCAACATTGCATTCTCCATTACCCGGCCACCTTACTCCTTGCAGAGCTGCAACATCCACTTGGTATCTCTGCAACTCTTTATCCAGTTGATAGAGGGCTCCTGGTCTAAATAGAGAACGCACATTCCAAGAAGCAAATCGGAGTTCCGTTTTTCCACGCTTTGAGTTATTAGAATTGGAATCGGATCGTTTATTCTCTCTATTCGGTTTCATAACGATATATTTTTTTCCATGGGAGGGTTGTTAGCCCGCCGCATAACCCCCAAAATGCTGGAGGACCACACCCGTCGTTGGTTAGCGATTCCACCGGAATTAGCCAGATAGCGTAGCTTAGGCTGTGCTACCGACCGTTCCCCCATCCACCACCCAGGGGACGCTCCTCTACGCCGCGAGGGACAGCGCGAGGAGTACGAGTATGAGTCACACGGTATCAAAATTATTTCGTCTTGGGCGTTAACGCTTGAATCCCTCATTCCCTCATCCCATTACGCTCAGGATTCAATATACGCCCACGCCGGAATTATACCATTTTGATCCCTTGTGATACAATCTACTATTTCTCCACCCCAAATCTTCCCGTGGGTGTCGTAAGAGTCGACTAAGGGATTAAAGTGTCAATGAATATTCCTTTAAAGAAGATTGATGATGGGCTGCAGCGTCATCATAGTGGATACACTACTGCGATCGCCAACCCGCTTGCCCAGCGTGGTTATTGGATACGCATAGTTAAGAGGAGAGGCCTACGTCCAGCAGTGGACTCAGATAGCCTGATGAAGATGATGATGGTGATGGATGTTAGGTTAGGAGACGTCAATGACACCAATTCGGGGTCTGATGATGGGATATATATTTTTTTTATGTGTGAAGGTATAGGAAAGCCTAAAAAATCAGGGCAAATTCACACCTTATTCTATTAAAAGTAAGGTGGTTTTTCCTTCTGTAATTAGAACTGACTAGACATGTTCTTTCCGTGGACCCTTCATTTGTTCATTGGTTATGGCAGTCTGCGTATTAAGTATCTATGTGCATCTATCTATTTTAAATTTATACATCGTCGGACACCATATCCACGTCACAGGCTTTAATTAAGATTACTGTAATACCTCCCGTAGGTCCATTTATGTAAGATGTCCCAAGGTATTTATTATTATTATTTATTAAATCTAACAATAGGGATGATGACTGTAGTTAAAATAAATTATTTAACATTATGCACGACGACATAATACCTACACGAAGAATTTATTACCTACTAAGATGTAGATTGCAGTATTTTTTGTACAGAACTTCTATTTAATAAATTAGGTCATTTGGCAGTACTCAAACGTGACGACACTTTTGAGTATTTCATATAAAATTCCATAGTGCTGATCGTTTTGACAGTTCGAAAAAAGATGCAGATTTGACTTGCCAGTCATCATGCTTATTACCCTATCAGTGTAAGATCTGCTGAAGCTTCTAGCATGAGCATGACATCTATTTTGGGTGACGACGCCTATGTAAGATACCTCAATGGGTGACGGTCCATTGCATTTTCAATCCCAGAAAGGAAGTTATTCAGCACAAATAAACCAAAATCCAAGTAAACTCGATTGGCCGTATCGAGGCGACAAATCGGTTTGTCATCGCCTTGGAACGTTCGACACGGTACCCCGTGGCCTGCGTGGTTCTCACAATTAAGGTGCGAATACTGCGAATTCGAGTCTCAATGTCAAGGCAGACCTACATATTACCCTAACAGCAGAAGTAGCACACACCATGTTTTTATTGATTTCCGTTAAATTAAAGGGAAGCTTATTTAGGTCAAAAATAATCAATTTCTCAAAGAAACTAGTATCTGAACTCTTACGGCCTGTTTCACAATCTCCAGTTAAAGCTATCTGTCAGATAAAAAATGACACTATCTCTTTCTTTCACCTGGAAGAATAAAGAGAGCGTGTTATTTTTATCTGACAGATAGCTTTAACTGGAGATTGTGAAACAGGCCCTTACTGTTATTGAGTTATTAAAAAAATAAGTTTAATGACCGAACAAGGGTATTGCAACCTTTATTACACCCTAATGAAACTTATTTTGACATGTGCCGTCACAGCCCGTCAGTCACCTGAGATCTTATTCTTAAGGTTCTCTCACACTTGCCATTTCAATTATTATGTATGAAAACGAAACAATTTTTTTTTCCCAAATTAACAAAAGCCGATAGGTATACCAGGCAACTTCTATTGATGTCCCTAGTAACCTGTCCAATTTAACGGAAATTAATAAAAACACGGTGTATATTATATGCACTAAAGGCCCCGCGCACAAGGGGCCCCGAGTTTCGATATGTATACACGATCCTGTAGTAATTGGGTTATACTTATGTAGACACGAGATTCACAGTTTATTATAGTATCGCTATTGTAATTTAGTTAAGACCCATTGGGAAACTAAATGACCCAAAATGGTAAAATAAGAAGAAACACTACTTAAATCCAGAGGTTTAAATAAAAGTCCATAATTATGGAGAATTTGATATAAGTACCTATCAACCACAGCGTCCGAGAAGATAGGCACTAAGGTATGGTCTCATACAAAAAAATAATTATACAGCAATGGCTACTTATTTCGTGAACAAGCCTTATATGTGAATTAATGTAAATACATCTCGACGTTTCGAACACTACAGGGTTCGTGGTCTACTGGTCACCCGTCTACAGATCTCAACTATATCGCGGTAACCGAAGAAAATATTATTAGGTAATTATTTAATTCGTAGGTATGTAGCAACACTTACTAATACATGTATGTTGCTACATAGTCATACATACATATTGCTACAAGTCTAAACTTTAACATTATAATTCTGAATGTTTATATCTTCACTTGATGAAACCCAAGTAAAGGTTAAGACAATATATCCAACCACAAAAAGGTCACCAGTTATCAATACGTCGACGAGACCGTAAAATATATATCTTAGTTTCGCTCCTTCGTTTAAATTTATACGTCACTTTTTAGTGTTCCGTAGTAAACTAGGTTCCGTAGGTAACTAGTCTGTCCGTCTGTCAGCATAGATCTTAGGCCATAAACTTACTAGAATTTTGCAATTTGGTACAGATATACATAACCAGCCCCTCGACACTGCATACTATGGTAAATTATGAAACCATTTGGTACCAACATTGAGACATAAATATAATCTTATAGAATTAAAATGCCTACTGTTGCATTTTATTACCACATAATCATACTGGCCTTCAAACTTAGACGTATTATACTTTTATTTACCACCTAAATAGGTAAAACGTCAGTGTCAGAAACGTACCGTCTAATTGTTTATTATGAAAGCTGATCCCGGGTTCATGTTTTATTGTGTTTTATACAAAATATTTAAATGTTTCGTCTAAATGGGGGGCACAACAATAAGGAAATGTGAAGTGTGTTGTGTTCGGCGTGAATTAAAACGAACTTCTGGCGTATTTTTGACAAGATTTCCTCTTGATCCAGACATGTCTGTATCAAATTATTTTATCTTAGTAGCAAATTATTTTTTCATTTCATTATTGAATATATAATTAGTAACTGCAAACGATAACAGTTACTAATTAAATAAGAAATAACTTCAATGGCAAATAAAATCTATCTAAATAAGGCAAGCTAATGCACCAATAGAGTGCAACATAATTTATCGATAATCGCTTTATTTCAGATGGAGATCTTTGGAGAAATTTTATTCGTTCAACGATTCCTTGGCTTTGGACGATGTTTTTGAACTGCTGTATGCCGGAGTTTTAGCTCGGAAACTTAACTCCTCGCCTCTCCGTAGTATAATATTTACGATTGGGCCCATACCCTACTAAGAAAATGAAATAAAAATACCTGTGCAATAAAATATATATTTGTGTTATAGCATTATTTTATTTTACCCTTTCATTATTCTTTTGCAATATAAATTCACTATTACGGTAGGTGCAGAAAAAATATTGCACTTTTATCGATATCGACAAACAGCAAGTGTAGTGAGTGTCGAGCTCTAGTGTTGCTTTTTTAAGTTGGTAGTATTGACATATATTTTGTAAGTTGGCACAAAGTACCTTCATAACTCGGTTTTGGGCTTGTTCGGGAGTGCCGTCTCTTAAAACGTAGTGATTTTATTCTCTTTGTACATAACTACAGAACCCTACACTGAGCATGGCCTGACATGCTCTTGGCCGGTTTTTTATTTATTTTAATAATATTTACATGATAATTGTTTTTTTTTAATATGAAACTATATTGGATTTTCCCCGATTTATTCATTAAAATAAGAAAAAAATTAAAAATATTTTTTCGTGACACAACGTAATATACACATTTAAAACACAAAATAAACAGGAATATAAAAAATAAACTAAGTGCGGCCATTTTGTGGGTCTCCAATTCAGCATATTGCTGAGCTGTAATCACAGCCCAACGCTGGTCTTAAATTGGAGCCATTAGTGAGGTCACGGTTGGTAACATAATATAAAACTTGAATCCAAAAAAAAAACTATCATTAGACACCTCCGTATATAAAGGGCGTCCCAAAGTTATGAGACATGAAGGGGAAGTACCTTAAATATCGTAGATAGTGTATTTTGCTGAAAGAAGACTTTATGTTAGTTTTAAAATTTAGTAATTCTGCATTCAAAGTTTTTCAAAAAATTACTTGCTTCACCCGGAAATCGAACCAACTACAATTTTTTTCCAAATTTGAACCAAACTTTTTTGGTTATTCTTTTAGTTTTAGATACTATGTTTCTTAAGTTAAATTGTTATTTTTTATCCATTCTTTCGAATGACAGAATAAAATTAAGTAATTTTTTTTTTTGTTTAAAGTAGGTTCGATGCCTAGAAAAAGCAAATATTTTTTGGATTTTTTTTAATGCAGTATTATTTAATTTTCAAAATAAAATAAAGTCTACTTTCAGCAAAATATGCTATCTACGATATTTAAGGTACTTCCCCTTCATGTCCCATAACTTTGGGACGCCCTGTATAGTTTGGTAGCATAATAATAGCATATTGATATAAAAAAATATCAAAAACAAATAAAAAAATATAGTCCGGCATATTTTGTTTTGAAGGAAAGTTCGTCATATTCATATGCGTCTTATTAAGTTCAATTATTAGGGTCGGAAATCAGTTGGTAGACGGTCTTACCCACATTGACCGTAATATTAAAATATTGCCTGCACAAATCTATCTAATAAGTTAATGACCATTTTTTTGGGTTGTAATTTCAATATTATTTGATATTAAAAAGAATTCTAGGACCTGTCAAGTCAATATTTAAAAAAATATAGGTTTGAAATCAGCCCGTTAGCTATGAAAATTTTCACTTTTTGACCGCAGTATATTTTGGTCGACAAAGCTCTTACCTACCACAGAAAGTAAAGCTCCGGTCTTTGATAAGATTACAGTTACACAATCCGGTAGATACGGTCATTCAGTTATTTCCGGTGCCACCTGATAACGCCGACCGACCGAAAGGGTTATTCTTTTTTTAAACGGTATGTAAATATTGTATTATGCTTTCTCTATTCTTGCAGAGTTAGCCAATAAAAACCGGCCAAGTGCGAGTCGGACTCTTGCGCGAAGGCTACCGTACCATTTTCAATTTATCATTTAAAAAAATACAGTTAAATCAAACCAAAAATCGTTGATAGAGTTTATTATTATGCATAACACCATTTTTTTTAGAATTTTATTCCACATAGTTTAAAAAATAGAATTGAGAGCAGATATCTCGAAAACGGCTCGCTTAAATAAAAATGTGATTTGTAAACCTTAATATTTTTTTCAAAGACCTTTCTATTGATACCCCACACGCTTAAATAAATCTTTAAAAAAAAACCCTCAGTAAAAAAAATAATTGGGGTTTTGGGCCCTCCATACGTGTAGTATGGAGGGCCCAAACCCCAATTATTTTGTTTTACAATATAGTATCATAATCCTGTAGCGGTTTATACAACAGATATCCTTACCAAATTTCATTACTGTAGCATTTATAGTTTCCGAGTAAATCGGCTGTGACAGACAGACGGACATGACGAATCTATAAGGGTTCCGTTTTTGTCATTTTGGCTTCGGAACCCTAACAAAGAAGCTCAAGTCAACAAAGTCCTTCAGTAAGCTTCATATGGCTGAGCAGACGCATAGATAATCTGAATGGCGCAGATTAGGTCCTAAACTGAATCGCATTAGTACCTACATTGTGGTAGCCCCCTGGGGCCTATTTCTCGTACATTACAAGTTCACAAGTCTACAAGTTTACGTATAAAACTCAATTACACAAGTGTGGCTTAATTCTGTTTCTCTAACAAATGATTCTACAAGTGCTACATGGAGGTAGCACTTGTAGTAATCATAGAGTAAAAAAGAGGTTTATTTACTAAGCAAAGTGGAAACGCAATGGCCATTATAAATGTTATGTTAATGTCATTGTCACTCATGTGCATCATAATCTTCATAAGAAGAAAATACGTCCTTTTAAAATTTAAGTGACAATATATGTCATCTACTATTCTTCAATAAAATGGCCGACTTGTGTCTGGCATGTGTCAGGGGAATGTATGTAGTGTATAAAATACAAGTAGTTATGAATAGCGTTTCTTAAAAATATTAATCACAAGTGTAAAATCAACGTCAGTTTCGTCAGTCACTCTTAGAATGTTTACAAGCCCTAGGGTGTCCGTATTTTTATATGATAAGGTGAATTCGTTAATAAATTACGCTAACCTTTAATAATATATTGTTTTGTTTTTGTGAAATAGCTCAAATTGTATTCTTAAATATTTTTTTGAGTTAATACCTAATGACATCGTGATTTACACGAAAGAATGCAAAATCAATACAAGTAGTAATAATGATGTCTAAATGCTACACGTACGTATGTATATTAAAATGGTCGAAATTAGAATTGAAATGCCCGATAATCATAGCAATAAATAGCTTAAATATTAATTTTTATTTTACTAAAGACATCTAGCGACCAATAGAATAATCAAATTGGCGGCGAGTAGGTGAACTAGAATCGTCAAATGCTTCGCATAACGCTTATGTCTATGGTTTCAAAACTGTGTATGCGGTCCTAGTACAACTGGTGATTGACAGTAGCTCGCGGCCTTCATAGGGCTACCCGTCTCTTTTTTATCAATACAATCAATAAGGGACTAGTAGCCCGTGAGAAGAGCGCGTGTTGGTGTTGCGCATAAGATATTATGCTAGCCTGATGCCTACGTTACTCTAAAATATGTATCAGTCTCAATTACTATGTATTTCTATCCTGTATGTATATGCCCCAGCAGCACCACAACGTGATAAAGCTTACAACGAAAAGAGAGGCATAGATTTTGGAACTACTCTTACGGTTTTATAAGCATGCTGTACCTAGATTTGTATTTTTATTGGTTTATGTCAAATAATATTTAACACTATAAAATAACCCCTTCATTTATCGATGAATAATGGATTTATAATAAATCAAACTTTTCGCATTAAGTGACAATTACACTTCGTCGTTGTTCGTCTAATGCATCATGCGTCGTTACTAAGCAACATACTTTGCTTTAGGTGCACGGCTCAGTGTAATTCCCGCATTAAAGTGGTTTGATTTCCATATAAGTACGGTTAGCACATGATTGGTGCGACAATATGTCGCTGCGAGATAGACTATCCGTCCCTCTTTAAGTAAGTAAAAGACGGGAAATCTATCTCGCAGCGACATACTGTCGCTCCGAACATGTGCTAAGCGTAAAGAATTGCTTGTGGTTTAGCAAGCCGTAACGTATTACCACATTATAAAAATATGCGAATTTAATATATATGGCAATCGAACAACCTTAATGTTTTATAGTTATAGTAAATGAAACAATTAGGACCTTTTTAACAATTTTATTTTATTACAATTACAATAGTATTTTTCATAGTATAAGCTTTGGAGTATCCCATACAAAATATTAAAATATTCTCATAACTCCACCTACTCCAATGATGTGAATCAGTGGCCCTAGCACATCTTGTGTTTAACAGCAACTTGCACCTACCAGATTCTTTTCGATTGCATAGATTAAAAGGAGATGTGTATCTGTAAGTTGATGTCAAATACAAGATATTCTAGCCCGCCAGTGATCTCCGCCATGAGACACAGTGGCCTTAGCACATCTTGTGTATGAAAGCAACACGCAGCTAGCCATCTCTTTTCGATTATACTGATTAACAAGAGACTGGTAGCCGCGAAAAAGCAGCGTGCTACTGTTAAACACAAGATATGCTAGCCTCCAGACTTATGAATCTATTTAGTCAATCATTTAATTTTCTTAATTTGCAATCATATACCAACTATACATAGTATAGGTAGGTGGGTGAATATCCGAGCGTTTCAACCGCTTAATTTTGGTGGCAACATTCTTGCCGAAGTTTCTATTGGTTACAATGTGCTACTTATCATGTCATTTGAAGGAGGACCGGTACCTTATACTAAATGAAATGACGAAGGATAACATTGAGAAGTTTAGAAACTTCGGCAAAAATGATGCCACCAAAATTAGGCGGTTGAAACGCTCAGATATTACCAATTTAATTAACAACTTGACGCTGGTGTATATAGTTCGTATTTAAAAAATCGGTTTGTTCGACTTATCGGGTTTCACTACGCAACCCTCGTAATGGTCAAGGACCCTATTGGATTCCAATAGTGTCTTCGACTATAAGTGATTCCGTACATGTGGAACCGTGTACATTATTATGAATATTCCTTTTTATTTAAAGTAAGAGTTATGCATTGTTTCCCGACATAAACTTTAGAACCGTAGGTATCCTATATATTCTTAGGACTACGTTTGAAGTGTCCATTACTAGTACTTCTCAACTAAAAGTTTCCAACACTTGCACCAGTGACCATTAAAGTTATCTATTTCAATATATAACTTTAATGGTCACTGGTGCAATATATAATATACATTCAATATACGGTTAACTTAGCAGACAATTTTTTCATGCGGACCTACTATAGCATTAGCGGTTTACTTGTAAGTTATGTTATGATATTCAAAGAATAAAGTAATATTGTTAATTAATTATTAAGTACCTACTTAATAATTCATTATCAATATTACTGTTTCCTTTATCCTATATACCTATATAGTAGGGTGGATCGATTTTTTTATTTTCGGGTAATCATAAAATAATCTTTACGAATCGATACTATGCGGCTAGAAAAACAAAAAATATTATGACCATTTTTGGATATTTTATCATTATGGACCCCATATAGAAGCCCGAAGATCGGCCTTATTTTTAAGGTTTTTTTAAGAAAACTCGGATGAGCAAGGATATTTTCTGTTTTAATTTTATGGATAAACAAAATAAGATTGTTTTTCATAAATTTAAGGTTTGTGTGATTTAATTATATGATAATTGTTCGCAGTACCTCCAAAAAATAATTTTCAACTTTGAGGCTCTTGGGGCAGTACTTCCCGAATGATTATCGTAAAAAGATATATTGTTGAAAAAGTTACTTTTTAGACAGGTTATTCCTATAGGGCCGCGTTTCAGAAAATAATGAAAAAAAATTTTTGTCCATGAATACATTGAAGTATGAAAAAAATTTTTTTTTTCGGATTTTTGGAACCGCGGGCCAATAGAATGATAGTCGTAAAAAGTAACATTCTGTAACAATATACCTTTTTCCGATATTCATTTGGTAAGTACTGCCCCAAGAGCCTCAAAGTTGAAAAACAGTTTTCGCCGATACTGGTTATAATTTTCATATAATTAAATTGTGCAAATTCTACATTTATGACAAATAATGTTATATTGTTTCTACATAAAAATAAACCCGAAAATATCCACGAACTACTGACTTTTCTTAAAAAAACCTTAAAAATAGAGTAAATTTTTGGGCCTATAAACGAAGTACAAAATAAAAGTAAATCCAAAAATGATCATAATATTTTTTATTTCTCTAGCCACGAAGTATCGATCTATAAAGATTATTTTATGAATTTCCAAAAATAAAAAAATCGATCCACCCTACTATATAGGATATAGGAAACAGGTACTCCTTGGTGTTTGGCAATCGGTACAATTTATAAATACATACATACAAATATATATACGGCACACGCCTGATAAATATCGATGATCTTTATCAATTGAGCTCAGCAGGCTGGTCCAGATGCTTGAAGATGCTAGCGATGCTCATACCCATTCATTTTTTGATCAGACTCTTGAAATGAAATAGCGTACGAGTACAACTTATTTTGGAAGCGTTTATCCTGTTACTGATTGCTATTTCCCAGATAATCAATGAACATGAATAATAATAAGCAGGCCGTGACTTATATACCGGTATTTGGCGTCGAACCTGATACTTACCTCGGAATCTTCCGTATTCTGATGCTCTACCTTAATTACTTACATATGTACTTCCTCCAATACTCCTTTTACCTGCGAAGTTATAAGTTTTTAAGCGTGTAAGCGAGTCCTAGTTTTGTATTTCATAAATCCTACTGAATGTTGTTATACTCGTACATGTCATAGATACATTGTTAGCGTGATTGTTTCATCGAACCTTATAAGCTTATAACCCTATTTAGGTACACATTACACACATTGTATAACAAAGCTAATTTACAAAAATATATTGACGTATGAAATTGTTAGTTAAAATAATGATTAGGAACAAGACCGCCCAACGTCTTCCGTTGTTTGCCTCAGTATTTTTATGGGTCGTCTAAAGCCACCAAAGCCACATCCATCCTTCCGAAACCTCTCGAAGAGTGCTTCGAAATCTGGCGACGGCTTACTGCCTGCGTTACATACGTATAACGGAAACAACGCAAAGACTGAAAAGCGATGCCGAGGCTACTAGGATGGAACCTTGCGGGTGTTGGGCGCCGATAATCATATCGATAATACACATATTCCATAATACTCGCCGCAGCATGACGGCGGTAAGAATACATGTGAGAACACCATCCCAACTCTTCCTGTGCGTATCGTAAACGTCGACTACATTATACACGGTGGAATTTAATCGGTGAACAGGAACCCATTTTTCTAATTCAGTAATCGATGGCGGTCACGTTTATGTAGTACTTAAGTGGAACCAAGTTTTTTTTTTTAGCATAACAAATTTTTATGTTGAAATTAAACTTTAATTAAAATGTATTGTCACCCTACTAATGGTTTAGTCTGAAAAGTTTAATACCTCTTTTCAAACTATCAGCCATGCATCGCTCTTATTTTACATAGGAATAGAGTCTATCGCAAAAATTAAAGCATGTGAGTGGTTATTGCTCATTTATGTTTTAAGTTTCTATGGCTGATAGTTTGAAAAGAGGTATTAAACTTTTCAGACTAAACCATTAGTAGGGTGACAATAAATTTTAATTTCAACATAAAAAAAATTTATGCTAAAAAAAAAACTTGGTTCCACTTAAGTACTACATAAACGTGACCGCCATCGATTACTGAATTAGAAAAATGGGTTCCTGTTCACCGATTAAATTCCACCGTGTATAAAGTGTCACGACGACGGATTTATTGATGATGATGTGTCCATCATCATAGTGGGCACACAACTGAGATCGCCGACCCGCTGGCCTAGCATGGCGATTAAGTATGGGCATTTACCTCCTACTACGTCCTGCGTAGGTATAAGTAATAGAAGTGACTTTTGCCCAGCGATAGGCTGATGTAGTCTGATGATGATGAATACACGTATTCCTCATAGATTGCCACATGATTTAGTCACGTTTTATGTAGCATTTAATACATATAGTCTTGTCCTTAATAATCTTAAAATACACATACCTAAGCCACAACTTGCTGGGTATGAAAAAAGTGGTGGTAAGAAATGACAACTCTGAATTTTCTTAATTTACGTGTACGGAAAATAGTTGCTTAAGTTTTACCTCTATTAAACAAAAACCATTTCAATATAATATGATAAGACTTGACAGACAAATAATAACATAGACAATCCGATGGAAACTTCAAATCCCTTATTGACGGATTTTATATTTACATAGAATAAATAGTAATGTATTCATATAATTATATGCTCTTACACACTTTAACACTACTAAAAGCAGAGCCGACTTACAACATAATTACGTAGGTACCTAAATATTGGCCGGCCAGTCAGAGCCGCCATAGTCGTCTGTTTCTGTCTACGTGTGAAAGAAAGAGATGTTACATAATTGTTGACTTATGCAATATAATATTCAAATGTTTACTATTTCTACTATATACTAATGTACTTAATTGTATAAATAATTACCGTATCGAAATAATCTTCACTTGAACACCAAGAACAACTAAACGTGTCACTAGGTGCTTGCAACGTTAAGAACACCTTTAGGTGCCATGATGTCACCTGTCAAAGCGATTCTCACACTTTTACGTATGGCTTAGGTACATTTGCTCGATTGGGTTCGAACTTTTGGTGTATTTTTTAGCCCTATCTTGTGTAAGATGTAAGGCGTTCAAAGGTAACATGACACCATGAAGCTAACGCTACTCAGGTAATTCAGCTCAAAAGGCACGAACCAAATACGAAGCCGAAGAATCACTAAATTATATTCATAATCTGTAATACCTATTCATTTTATTACATATAACTTAAATATTCAAGAAAACAACAGAAAACGGAATATGTGATTCTCTTAAATATGAAAAAGTAGTAGGTACCTAGTTATAATATATTATACAATAATGTCTGTTTCAATCTTTAACCACAAGAATTAAACCAGCTCCGTTATAATTATGATCCCAAAAGGCTACAAGATTATACGGAAATGAAATAAGGTTAACATAAATGTATCATATTTTGTGATTGTTCCGTTGTCATCAGCAGTTCCACGTTTGTTATATTATATTACACTATGACAAACAAGTAACCTGATGGTAAACAGCTACTGCAGCTTATAAACGTGGGCACAGTGATGTCACATACGTTTTGCCGACCCTATGTCTCTATGTCGTTAGCAAAAGTCGACAGAAGTCTTGGTGGGCCCCCCATTGAATGCCCGTAGAGTTTTGGTTATGTTACGCAGCAGGAAACCATCACCATTAATAGATAGAGAATGTTAATTTGACTTTAGTTGTCTGTAAGGTATTCATCTCCCACCTCTTTACCCTTCACTTGATAAAAATATAATATTTATATGAATACGCTTGATATGTACATGAACGTACTAAACATCTATGTAAACGTGGATTTC
>JALPQI010012364.1:0-16829 GCA_025490895.1 Thaumatotibia leucotreta
ATAATAACATTGTCTTTAAGTTTTACTCGAATAATTTTTCCATTTCTTGTGGCAAACTTTGTTTCTTGTCCTTTTAAATGTGTATGTTGTAAAGTCATGTATTGTGTGTCACAAATAAATATTTTTCTATTTCTATTTATTTTATCCTATTACTTCTTCTACATGTGTAGCGCAATTAGCTCTTTGAATGGGCGACCCCATGGTAACGTTCGCTTTGTTCGGTTCGCGGGACTAAAGCCCGAAAGTCCTGCTGGTTTGGCACACGATCGGGCTAAACATGCACGAAACTCACGCCATCCAAAATAGCATGTCAGCGAACATACCGATCTGTACGTATGTGTGCGGCTCGCTTACGCGGCACACGAATGGGCTGCCCGGCACCGGCTGCTCGTTGAACGTGACCGATACGCGGTGAGGCTCACGGGACCCAGGAACGAAAGTGACGCCGTACAACATGGCATAACAGTGAACATACCGATCTGTACGTATGTGTGCGGCTCGCTAACGCGGCACACGAATGGGCTGCCCGGCACCGGCTGCTCGTTGAATGTGACCGATACGCGGTGAGGCTCACGGGACCCAGGAACGAAAGTGACGCCGTACAACATGGCATAACAGCGAACATACCGATCTGCACGTATGTGTGCGGCTCGCTGACGCGGCACACGAACGGGCTGCCCGGCACCGGCTACTTTTTGAATGTGACCGATAAGCGCATAAGCGGTGAAGCTCACGGAAAATAGGCACGAAACTCACACCGTACAACATGACATGGTATCAAACATACCGATCTGCACGTATGTGTGCGGCTCGCTGACGCGGCACACGAATGGGCTGCCCGGCACCGGCTGCTCGTTGAACGTGACCGATACGCGGTGAGGCTCACGGGACCCAGGAACGAAAGTGACGCCGTACAACATGGCATAACAGTGAACATACCGATCTGCACGTATGTGTGCGGTTCGCTGACGCGGCACACGAACGGGCTGCCCGGCACCGGCTGCTCGTTGAACGTGACCGATACACGGTGAGGCTCACGAGACCCAGGAACGAAACTCACGCCGTTACAAGATGACATGACAGCGAACATACCGATCTGCACGTATGTGTGCGGCTCGCTAACGCGGCACACGAAAGGGCTACCCGGCACCGGTTGCTCGTTGAACGTGACCGATACGCGATGAGGCTCACGGGACCCAGGAACGAAAGTGACGCCGTACAACATGGCATAACAGTGAACATACCGATCTGCACGTATGTGTGCGGCTCGCTAACGCGGCACACGAATGGGCTGCCCGGCACCGGCTGCTCGTTGAATGTGACCGATACGCGGTGAGGCTCACGGGACACAGGCACGAATGTGACGTCGTATAGGCCGCGTGCAACTGCGACCACCTGAATTGAACAAGATTAGAAACGGTATTAGAATATAACAGCATTACGCTTCGGCCACGACATTGGTCTAAGGTATGGTATCCATATCGGCATCCCGCTCCAACTCATGGATTCGCTCGCCGCTGGTCGCCTTAGACCAATGTCGTGGCCAGGGCATTAGATAGACAAAAGAAGACGCTTTGATATATTGATTTACATATTACATAGATCACTAGATTAGTTTAGCAAAATATTTGTATGTATTTTTTGTTTCATATTGTCGATTTGTTGGAAAACGTAACTAGTGACCTTATTGGTGCACTATCGGTGCATGGTCTGCCACTCGTATATTCACCCTAACTTACTCATAAATAATAAACATTAGTTTACATTTAGCAAAGAAAAAAGACCAAGTTTACCAACGTCCGATGTGGGGATCGAGCTCACATACTCAGCTTCGCGGCGGTATACCGCTCACCTATAAGTTCTTAGGCCGGGATTAAATCAGTGAGTTCGTACGTAAATTATAGTGACGGCGCTAAACTAATGAGACAATGATGTTTGCCTTTCATTCCTTTGTATAGCTCCGTCCTTACAACTTACGTAAGAACTACAGGCCTTGGGCACTGGTCTCACCTTGAGCTACTAAGCTATGAACTATGGGCTATAAACACGAACAAAAGATACGCACTTCCGAGTAAATAAGAGAGACACGGCGATACTCGCCCGGCGTTAATAGCTGACAGCTGGGCGAGTATCGCCGTGTCTCTTTTGTTTACACGGGAGCGCGTATCTTTTAATCGTGTTTATAGCCGATAGTTCATAGCTTAGTAGCTCGCGGTGAGACCAGTGCCTTACTCTTGGTTATAGGTGTTCAGAACGAGCATTCATTCTTTCTTGGGCAGATGAAAACAGGATTTCACATAGAAAAAAGGTCGTTCATCAGCCCACGAACAAGTGAATGCTCGCTCAGAACACTAAGTGAAAACGCGGCTTGACTGACCTCAGCTTTGACAGTGGTTGACGGCGTGGACACGACGAGCTCGAGGGTGCCCTCGCCCGCGCCGGCCGCGTCCACGCTGAATGTGACCGCCTTGCCGACTTCCACCCCTCGCTCTTCCTCCGCCCCTTCTTCTAAGCTCAGTCCTTCGAGGGTGCCTTCTAACTCTGTAACGAAATAATGGCATTAGAGTTCTACTTCGTATTCCCATTTTCGCAGCATATTTTTTACATTGGGTACTCGTTCGAATTCAGGATGTAAATTAGACATTTACGAAGGGTGTGACTATTTGATGGACCCCTTTTTGATGAATGGACTAGGTCGCGAGCGGAATACAGAGAAAGTGCCAAACGAACCTCTAAATAAATAAATATCTTGGGGCATCTTACACAAATCGACCTAGTCCCCACGGTAAGCTCAATTAAGGCTTGTGGTGTGGGTACCAGGCGACGACAGATAAAATAGATAGATACAAATGTTTAAGATAAATAAATACACAAATAATGCCCTCGCCAGGATTCGAACCCGGAACCTCCAGCTTCGCAGGCAGGGTCACTGCCAACTAGGCTACGGAGGCTGACACCGGCTCTGCCTTCAGGCCGCTTCAAGCGTAAAAAATGGACGACGCACAAAACCTGCATTCGGTCGGCCCACCAAATCGTCGAACGAACGCATTTGTCAACTAGCCCGCAGGCCCCAAACCTGAAGGCCTATCTCGAACCACGATTGACGTGTTGCCACCCTGTCACCCTTACGTTCGAATTTCGAAGTGCGAGAGAAAAGCAAAACTTCGTTCGTGGTTCGCAGTAGGCCGTCTGTAACCCGCACACGCCGCACATCAATACACATTGCACGTAAAGGGCGACACAGGTACCTACAGCCGGCCAAAGCACGTCACTTGCAGGCCCACCGCCTTACACAAAATTGTTGAGCGAACGCAGCTAAGTCAACTAACCTCCAGGCCCCAATCCAGTAACTCGCACACGACGCACATCATACACGTTGCACGTGAACGGCGACCCAGGTACATGCCGGCCAGCGCACGACACTTGCACCCTATGCCGGCCCACCGCCTTACACAAAATCGTTGACCGAACGCAGCTAAGTCAACTAACCTCCAGGCCCCAATCCAGTAACTCGCACACGACGCACATCATACACGTTGCACGTGAATGGCGACCCAGGTACATACATGCCGACCAGCGCACGACACTTGCACCCTATGCCGGCCCACCGCCTTACACAAAATCGTTGACCGAACGCAGCTAAGTCAACTAACCTCCAGGCCCCAATCCAGTAACTCGCACACGCCGCACATCATACACGTTGCACGTGAACGGCGACCCAGGTACATGCCGGCCAGCGCACGACACTTGAACGCTATGCCGGCCCACCGCTTCAGGCGTGTAAGCGGCCGCGTAGCGCCCGTCGCCGAGCGCCGATAGTCGCGCGCGCACCACGCTGCCGCCTGGGCCCGACACGTACACCGTCGGCTCGCCGGCTATAATTAAGCTCGTCATGCATTATTCGATACTTCATTGCGAAATTGTTACATCACTATGTAACAGAATAATAGTACGCATCAAGGGAGGTAAGTACGGAATTACTAAACGAGAGTGTTAGAAGTGCTTTTAATGACTCGATTTAGTATTCCGCTTACCGACCGCGATGCATACATTGTTTTTCATCAGTTTCATCACACTTGCCGACAAAAAAATAAGTTTTGAGACAAAATATTATTAAATGACGTACTGACATTTCTATTACTCCCGCTATGCATGCAAGCAATGGCACGCTTAGACAGCAAGTGTGATGAAAAGAAACATTATCTTTGCAGACAGTCGCTAGTGGCTACATAGGTTCAATAATAATTTATAATTCGGGCAAGCAGTTGAAAACAAATGATGTAGAGGCTGTATCCTAATACCCTCTTCTAGGTTGATCTCATTTTATCGTCGAACTATAGGCCTCTGACAGACAGACGGGCAAAGGAAACTTAGCAACAGGGTTGCCATAGTTAGGGTAAGAAACATTAGAAATTGCATATTAATAAAAAATAAATCAACACTCGCTCAGCACAACTAACTTCTTTTGTATACCGCCTTAATTTAATGGTGGCTTAAAAAGATTGACGTATTTTACTTTAATTTAGAACCATATTATACTACGCATTGCATGTCGCCAATATGATAATGAGATTGCTAGAGACATGGAAAATCATTTCGTATAACTTTACTCGCTATAAGCAAAATAATATAATTGTATGACATTGAAATATAAGACAAATTTGGTTAGACTGATACAACACGCCGGATGTGCCCCTGTGACTCACAATGATAATACGTATTATCATCATTATCAGCCTGCGTCGGTCACGTTAAATATGAATATACAACTAATGAAAAACGTTCGCATTGAATATGACAAATAGCAATTGCCTTAGGATAAATCACAGTTCGATGGCGCATAAAAAATAATATTATATCAAACGTGATATGATCATATCGAAGAGAGATGTGTACAGACCTCAATTAAGTTTATTTAATTAATCGCTATTTTATTTATTTAACAAGATTGAGGCTCTGTAACACATCAATCATTGTTACAACAGCAGTAGGTAAATAGTCAGCTGAAAATCAAAACTCAGTAACAAAATCGTTACAGCCGGCAAAATTATCAACCTCATATGTTACTATTGAAACGGAACTAAGATTCTACTTGGTGAAATTATTCGTTGAGTTTTGATTTACAATTGAAACAACAAAACACATATAGGAAATGCCGCTATTATTGAATACAGGAGGAAGAAAGAAAGCTAAAAAGTTTTGCAAATAATTTCCTCTCAATAATGTATACTCACTATGGAATCCAGTGAGATGTATTTCGGCGGGTTCGCCGCGCGGCGTCGAGGCCAGTCCCGGACCGGACGCTCGCGCGTCGGCGGCGGCGCCGGCGCGGACACCGGACACGTGAACGGCGAGCCGGGTACGGCGTGTCCGTTGAACCGGACGGACAGCGTGTGCGGCGCCGCTTCTGATGGCTTGAAGTTCACCTGGACAAATGAGGTGTGGATTAGAAATCTAACCCCCTTATTCATAAACGTTTGTTAACTTAACAAGCCGTTAATAATTGTTTGTCTCTTTTGCTCTTATGGACACATTGTTAAGACCGAAAGGGACAAACAATTATTAGCGGCTTGTTAAGTTAACAAACGTTTATAAATAAGAGGGTAAGTCTACTACAAGTAAATTCAACAAAGCTGGCACGGAATGGAATGAATGAAATGATAGATATCATTGTGTATGTGGACGTGCTATGCCAATCTGTATTTACTGTCATTTAAATATACACACGTGACGTGAAATTATTCAATCTTATTATCAGCATCGTAATGGCGACATGGACAGGTGAAATAGGCACTCTGTCAAGGAGTCTGATAAACGTAACGACAGTGTCAGAGGGGTAAGTTGACGAAGTAGGTAACCAAGTGAGCGCTATAATGTTGCGAAGTGAAGATAATAAAAATAATCCGGTAATGGTAAATAACTGTGGCGGGTAACAATTATCAACTTTCCAATAAAAAAAGATAAAAAGTGGTCTCTTACCTTGAATCTGGCGTTCCCTTCGCTCTGGACGAAATTCGGCACGTTCCTGCCATTTACGGCTACGATGATCTCCAAGTTACCAGCACCTGCGAATCAAACAGCATTTAATTGAGATAACACTTTGCACGATATTACGACGGAATAGTCGTGTATTATACCGGATGATAGTATATACTTTTATCAGTCGGATAGCTGCTGTGGCAAACCTGACAGTTAAAGCCAACCACCACACATTAATTATAAACTGACAGTTAAACGGATCGACGACAAAATTGGACTCTAAAATAGAAGTAAAAGTGAAACATACCAGCGTGCGACGCGTTGATGGTGAAGGAAACTGGACGGCCGACGACGCCGGGCGCTATATCGGTGACCGCGACCCGCGACGCGCTATACGCCTTGACCAAGAAGGGGCTGCCTTCGACGTGCCCGCCCATTGCGCCTGCTCGGACCTGAACCAATAGTACGAGATGATGCCACTAATGTTTATAAAGGTACGTTAGGGCGACTTGCACCAAGCCAAGCAGCTTGCTCAAGCTTACAGTTTGTTTGGTGTTCTGGGTCGTGTATCAAGTTTTCAAGTAATAAGTGTTAGGTTGTTGGGATCAATACAATAATAAAAGGATTTGTCAAACTGGAGGCATTTTCCGGTCAAACCCCATTAAAAATTTTGTACAATTTCAGATTTAGATGGAATAAAATGTTCAATGATTTTGACCGTGGCAAATGCTTTGTATTCTTTGCAGTTATTACGGTAATCTCACCTCGATACTGTGGTCACCAACATCAACGGGAACAAACGAGATGGTGTATCTTTTGCTTGGTTCGTTTTCCCCAACAGTTTCTTCAGCAGACACCTATAACAACACACATTTAGTAAAACATCCAATATCAGAGCCCTAGCTCGGGTAGTTGAAATAGATCAATCGGATTTTTTAAAGTACATTTGGATTCATTTCAATGGCTCGTTTATTTAAATAATTAATTTACTCCAATAATGACTATCACCTTATTCATAAACACTTCCAAACTTAGGAAGCCCCTAAGTATAATTTGTCTCTTTCGGTCTAACACATTGACAGGACCAAAATGACAAATTGGAGACGTTTATGAATAAGGGGTTAAGTAGAAAGCGTCACTAGATTTGTATTATCACCTCATTAGGCCGTGGTTGTAACGGTCCATCGCCCGCAGCGTCCGAATAGTGTGTTCGGGAATGCTCGTGAGTGATCATTTTCGCGCACCGCTTGCGGCGTGCCCTCGTGGCGAAAACCGCGGCCTTACAGGTTTTTAAAACTGCGTTTTCGCCAGTAGGTACCCTTAATAAAGAGACGTTCTCATACAAACTGACCTGCACGGGCACGGGCCGCCGCGCCGGCCCCAGCACGTCCACCTGCGGCGACGCCGGCGAGTCCACGCTGAAGGTGTACGCGTCGCCCACCGACACCTTGTCGCGCGACTCGCTGGAGCCGGCGCCGATCACGCGCGCCGGCGCTGACACGTGGCACACGAATGGGCTGCCTGCGGCCTTTTAGGTTTTGAAAACTGCGTTTTCGCCAGTAGGTACCCTTAATAAAGAGACGTTCTCATACAAACTGACCTGCACAGGCACGGGCCGCCGCGCCGGCCCCAGAACGTCCACCTGCGGCGACGCCGGCGAGTCCACGCTGAAGGTGTACGCGTCGCCCACCGACACCTTGTCGGGCGACTCGCTGGAGCCGGCGCCGATCACGCGCGCCGGCGCTGACACGTGGCACACGAAGGGGCTGCCTGCGGCCTTTTAGGTTTTGAAAACTGCGTTTTCGCCAGTAGGTACCCTTAATAAAGAGACGTTCTCATACAAACTGACCTGCACGGGCACGGGCCGCCGCGCCGGCCCCAGAACGTCCACCTGCGGCGACGCCGGCGAGTCCACGCTGAAGGTGTACGCGTCGCCCACCGACACCTTGTCGGGCGACTCGCTGGAGCCGGCGCCGATCACGCGCGCCGGCGCTGACACGTGGCACACGAATGGGCTGCCTGCGGCCTTTTAGGTTTTGAAAACTGCGTTTTCGCCAGTAGGTACCCTTAATAAAGAGACGTTCTCATACAAACTGACCTGCACGGGCACGGGTCGCCGCGCCGGCCCCAGAACGTCCACCTGCGGCGACGCCGGCGAGTCCACGCTGAAGGTGTACGCGTCGCCCACCGACACCTTGTCGGGCGACTCGCTGGAGCCGGCGCCGATCACGCGCGCCGGCGCTGACACGTGGCACACGAATGGGCTGCCTGCGGCCTTTTAGGTTTTGAAAACTGCGTCTTCGCCAGTAGGTACCCTTAATAAAGAGACGTTATCATACAAACTGACCTGCACGGGCACGGGCCGCCGCGCCGGCCCCAGCACGTCCACTTGCGGCGACGCCGGCGAGTCCACGCTGAAGGTGTACGCGTCGCCCACCGACACCTTGTCGGGCGACTCGCTGGAGCCGGCGCCGATCACGCGCGCCGGCGCTGACACGTGGCACACGAATGGGCTGCCTGCGGCCTTTTAGGTTTTGAAAACTGCGTTTTCGCCAGTAGGTACCCTTAATAAAGAGACGTTCTCATACAAACTGACCTGCACGGGCACGGGCCGCCGCGCCGGCCCCAGCACGTCCACCTGCGGCGACGCCGGCGAGTCCACGCTGAAGGTGTACGCGTCGCCCACCGACACCTTGTCGGGCGACTCGCTGGAGCCGGCGCCGATCACGCGCGCCGGCGCTGACACGTGGCACACGAACGGGCTGCCTGCGATGAGAAAACGGGGTTAATACTAGAAAAGGTGGTAAAGGCTGTAATGTACAATAGACCGTAAAGCCCTAACAGATATAGCGATTAGAAGTTCTATCCTTGTAAGACTCAATGTACATTACAATGTACACAGTTGCAATCCGATTTCAATCTTTCATGAACTAATTCAAGTAGAATTTCTTTTGTTTCATTACTTTTTGACACAAACGAAATTCTTACCAATTTACATATTGCCGGAGATAATGCAATACCGCGTAACTAACAAATTCAATTAGTATCAATTGGGGTGTCAATTGTTTGATATTTGAACTCTATCTGCTTTGGTAGTTACGTGGTATTGCACTATCCCCGACGATATAGACCAAGGTTCAAATAAAATATAGGAAAAGTAACTATGGTGGGTCTTACGAAGATATTACCTAAATATAAATATAGGAATAAATATATCTGTTCATAATACATTAAACACGTTTATTCAATGTTTTGAAAAACACCTATAAAGACTGAGCTACAGAAGCTATCAAATCCGCTGACCATAGCTGGGCAAGCCAAGTCCAAGCATAGCCAAATCCCTTGGGCTGGTTTTAGTGTCATACGGACCGCAATGACGTAGAGATCATCCGCATAAATCGTTTTAGTATCCTAATTGACAAAACACTGAGGCGCGCGACCTGTATTCCGCGCACGGATGCGTCGTGCAGACTACAGCGGGGCTCTCCGAGCGAACGTCCGCCAGAACGGACGCATCTGCTTTACTCTCAGGGTCAACACCATAGTCTGGTCAGTGCGGATGTCTAGCACATGACTGTCCGTATAACACTAAAACCAGCCTTAGCGATGACGTCAGTACTGACCCGGCACGTGATCCCCGTTGAACCGCAGCTCGACGGTGTGCGGGCGCGGGTCGCGCGGCGTGAAGCTGATGGCGTAGGTGTGCGCGCCTTGGGCCGCCGCCGCTGTAGGCACGCGACCACCGTTGACAGTCACCTCCAGGTTGCCGGGGCCGGCGGCCATTGTCTCCACTGGAAATCGTTGATATATTACCATACAAAACCACCTTCTTCACAAACGTTTCCTAACTTCGCAGGCCAATAAGAATTGTTTGTCCCCTTTCAAAGGGACAAACATTACTAGCATTACATATCTACTTGCCTGGTTTAACGATTAGGGTGGGTTACATCAACCATACTTGACAGGCCGATCGACATTACTCAGCGGATATAATATGTATGTGAAACTTTCCGTACAATAAAGTTTAGCGAACGACAAAGTTGACAGACGGTTTGGTGCAAACCACTCTTATTCCATTATTCTTTTCATCACACCTGTTCGGTAAGAGCGCCAATGCGCTGCGACGATGCGCGCCGTAGATACGTCATTACACCCTAGGGCTGTCAAGGATTTTTATACAGCATTACGTCGCACTAGCGCGCCGCGATTTCATCCCGGATTTTGAGAAATGATTTAGACCATTTTAAAGTAGTTTTGTGAAAATATATTGTTGTATTTACTTTTTTAGCCTCACAGGTGTGATGAAAAACATTGTGTGTGCCACGGGCGGTACAAAAATTATTCTTATTACTTATACACAATGTACTATAAACGTTCATCTAATCTTCATTAGCTAATTATTCTTCTTATCATGGACTGTTATGCTTCCAAGCTGACGATTCTTGCATGCCTAGCCAAGATGCCATTCTGTAATCGTACACGATAAGCGATAAGTAATAAATGTACGGGATTTACAGATTCGTAGGAAAAGTCACGTTACCATTTCCATACATTATTATGATCACGTGACTTATCGATTATCGTATACGATTGCAGCAAGGCACTTTGGCTAGGCCAGCTGGACTATTCTGATCGCTATCATGTCAGCTGTCAGTCTAGTTAATCTTACAGATTCAAACCTGTAGTATCTTATTGATCTCGAATAGCTACCACAAAAATATCCTGGTGTAAAATGTATCTTCACAGAATCAATTTAGAGCGCACATTTGCTAATTAATCGTTTGTCTTAATTGGTCACTCTTACATACGTGCCAATAAGTATTACGTTAAGTAGTTATACTCAGATACTCACCCAAAAATGTGACGGGCTTTCCGACAGTCCCGTGAGCGACATCTTTAACTCTTATAGCCGTAACGTCATACACCTAGGAAGAATAATCATAACAGTATTAATTACGTGTCATTATCAATAATCATCTATTATAAAATCAAATGACGGAAGGAAACTATGATATATTAAAGGTTACACAATACTGAAAAAAGATTCATTACATATGACGCTTTTTTAACAAACTAGTGCGAAAAGAGAATCATTTTTTGTCAGTTTGAAACTTCGGACGGGCCATATGTACTGTAAAACGTCATACATTACACGTGCGAAAAGGAAATTAGTAACTCGTGTCGATTTAAAGTACTTCCTTCGGTTGTGTTTTAATTTATCGCCACTCGTTCCACACAATTTTTTCCGCTCTTGTATCATAATGTACCATTAAATCGTAACTTGCTTATCATTAACAATTTATACGAGTGAATATTACAAAACAGTTACACAATAGTGGATACTTTACAACACGTTATGAATGGAATTTATAAACATAAACAATCTATTGTGAGTAACTATTCAGCGCACAATTACTACTACATAATCAAGCAACCAACTCATAAATACTTATAAGTAGTACAACATTAGTGTAGTTGAGATTTGCCAATTCCGTTAAGTTCACAATTTCAGGAACAGCAAATCAATACGAAGTACAAATGTTTACAGTTATCTTTTGTCAAATTTTGAATTTCGTCTTTGAGATTGCCAATTCCGTTATGTGCACAATTTCAGGAACTGAAAAATCAATTCAAATGACATATGTTTACAGTCTTCTTTTGTCAAATTATAAATTTGCACATGTGGGTATTGGCAATCTCACCGGCGATTTGCACATTGGGTACATTGGCAATCCCAATGATGATAGTTTCATAAAGAATTACCTTTAAGTGGAACGGGCTGGCCGGTATGGGCGTGGAGTCGACGAGCACGTTGAGGCGGTGCTCGCCGACGGCTCGCGGCACGAACTCGGCGCGGAACACCCCCGCGCCGGCCGCAGCCACCGCCGCCGGCACCGACGCGCCGTTCGGACCTGCGCCCCCGCACCGCTCAGCTCAACGCCTCGCCCTAACCCACTCTACCCCTTTCTACCTATCGTGTTAGAGTTAGGGCGAAGCGAATGAGCCTTTCGACAATGATTGTTACTATGTATTTTATTACGGCATCAGGTTATTCGAAGATGCGACCTAAATCTATACTTCTAACGTATTTTATTACAGTAACCAAGTTATCTTTGATTGTGACTTTATATAATTCTTAATGTATACATTAAATATTATGCTATTTGAGTTATGAAGCTAGTTAATATATTAGTGTTAGTATAGAAAAATAATGCGAAATTAAGAGGTGGTTGGACTTAGGTGGTTAGTACTGCAAAGCGACTTAACTATATTCAGAATCATTCCCCTCAGAGTTAATATTTTCCATTCTCTTCTTCTGTCTTTGATTCAGAAGGTGATCCCAACGTTAATTAGGTCTTAGCTACATTTTCATATATATTTAAACCGGCCTGCAAAAAGATAATCAAACATTTTTGGGACTAAGTATCACTAGTTAAGTTAGTTACACATGAGGTAACTGAACATTATTTTTAAATTAGATACAAGCAAACACATTCAATTCTAACCACCTCTAGTTTATATTTTACCATAGGAATTCAATACACAAGGTGATGTCAGCAAAGTGATATGAGAGTTGGTTAATTTTGGGGTAAAATATAAATTGTTTCTTAAAGCAAGATTTGCATTTGCAATAGAGTGGCTGAATGGCTAATCAGCGTGTAAACAAGGTAGCCAAAAAATAAATGCATTCCCGTTGCCTGCGCTAAGGTTTTGAGTCTAAGAATAGCCAGCCTGGTTTTTGGAAGTTTCAGAAAAGTCAGTAGCATTTTGATATCATTAATCTCCTACGGTCCATTGTCCTAATACTAGTACATACTGATTACGATCATAATAAACTATATTAAATTAAAACAGAGTTACAATTGTTTTGTCTCGTAACATTTACTGTCAAACTAAAGTGAACTTCATTTCCTGCCGAGTAGGTAAAAATGTCAACGTCTATTTCTCTAATATGGTGGGCCTTAGTAGGTTAAAATAGGGATAAGTGTTACTGCTACCATTATTATTTAGGTAACACAACTAATAAAAAAAAATACTCTAGGGGTCTACTAAGCGTCCCAAAACGTCACTGGCAGTGGGAATGCAATTATTGTTTGGTTCCCTTATAGGTATTATCAAACCGCGATTAGAATGGGATTCGAAAGTACTGTTGACACAACAGTGTATAAGTAAAATCTAGGATACACTCATATTTATATTCACATATTTATACTTTAAGTGCAAAGACTTACAGACAATAGATTAATTAGTCACTCACTACATCTGTGAACAACTCTTTTCTTGGTAAATATTGTGTCATTTGTTGTGTCAACAGTACTCTCAAATCCCTTTCTGATTCCGGTTTGATAATAAGTGTGGCAGGTGGTACTGACCCTCAACGTTGACCTCAATCTGGTCGAGCGTGGCGCTGGGGTGGTGCAGCGTGAGCGCGGCGGGCTGGTGCAGCGGCGCCGGCCCCGGGAGCGTCACGCGCGCGCCGCCGCCGCTGCCCTCCGACACCTCCACGATCAGCGGGCAGCCGGGCACACGCATCTAACACATCAACATCGTATTATGCACACATATACACGATGATTCTTAATCCGTGATCAGGAGTAGAAAAACATTAAAATTTAGCCAAAATTAAACTTATTCGGCGAGGTCTCAAGTTATTTCTTCACTGTTTAATTAATTAAAAGTGAAAACCTAATTAAAACAAATTACCACTTAATACATGGTCATCCTACACTATAAAGTTTAACTACGATACGTCAAGTGCCATCAGTATGGCGGGAAACGGGAATTTGACGGATCTTATGTCAATAAAGACTTCTATCTACTCATTATCTTATCAGTGCAACACTGATAACGACGAACATAATTGATAGGAGATTAATGTTAACGTGCATTACCTAAACTTGGTAAAATCTTGAGCAAGTAAAGCAATTTGTTTTCATACAGTACAATTTAATAATTAAATAAAACAATAAAACTTACCTGACCAACTAAAACAAAAAACATTATTTTAAACATAATTTAACAAGTGTTCAAAATGTCCACCGTGTTGTTCTTGACACAGATCCGCTTGATTGTTCCTGTGATTGGATTGATTCACTCGAAATCTTCTTCAGCAAAGAATCTTAAGATTTGTTGATCCAGATCGTCAGGATGATGACGAGGTCGTCCGGGTGCTCGAACATGTTGTAGCACTGTAAATTATCCGAAGTCGCGAAGATTTTTGGTGTATGCGATTTATTAAATTGTGTCCGGGGATCGGAATGTTTGGATGAAGTCCGTGAAATAACTGTTGGGTTCGCCTTGTGCTATTAGTTTGTATTGACAAACGCTGTATGTTTGAGTACGGAGGTGGTAGAGGCATGATTTTTGGTGAATAATTATAATTTTCTCATTAAATATCCGTGACTATGACTTTGTTTATTATGCGTTTGACAAAAGTGATTGACAATGTCATGGGCAAGGTTTACTCATAAATTGACAATTGCTAATAACTTTGTAAAGAGATTACAATACAACCTCATAAATCCGATATGGTAGTAGTACAGTGACAAGGATTTTAGGATAAAATTTAATTCAAAATTAAAACATGATTAAAAAATTAATAAATTTGTTTTCACGTAATTACTACTTTAACGTAATCCCCATCAATTACTGAGTTAGAAAAAATGGTTCCTGATCACGGATTAAGAATCATCGTGTAGATAGTTTCACCAGAGTTGAGAGTTGAATGATAACACATACACACATCTAAATAAAGAACTAAATGCTAAAAAAATTGCAAATGAATTAATCACCTGAGTTTCTTACTGGTTCTTCTCAGGAACGGTGTAGGGTTTGAACCAGTAGTAGATTCTTTTTCTCTCTCTTGATAATGTCAGACGATACGAAAATGCTTATTAATAAGTTTACTTGATTAAAGAATAGTTTGACTTTGACTTTGAATGACTTAATGTGAATTGCGTCAAAATATTGAAGTAAATACGTTAAACAAACTTTTTCGTCAATAATACAGATGTTATTAGATTTGCTGTCAGTACGAAAACACTACCCTACCCTTGTGTTTACATGACACGTTGTTGTGTGCGTGACCTCAACTCTCTTGGAACTACGAATAGCTCATATTACAAAAAAAGGATGTAGCAGTGCTTATCACCTCGTATGTGTTCTGTCAATAACTTACTACTGTAAAGTAGACTACGAAAAGAAAATTGAATCCAAAATGTGTTTAATTTCCAATATAATGTTTGTCATTGAATACTGCTAAATCTACGTATCTAATCTAATCTACTCTTGCCAATAAATTATCCAAAAATTAAAAAACAATAAAATAGTGCAAGATTAGAAATATTTCTTAGCACTGTTTGTTAACATTGTTGGCAAGTTCTATAAAAAGCAAGTATGCATGCGCATACACACATACCTCATAATAAAAAAAAATGCTGTAATAATAAATAGATATGCTACAACATCAGAAACGGTAAGTTATTAGAATATAAATATATACGCACATTTTGTATTGGAAGTAAAGCCACACACGACATGTTTACACTGCACCACTTGTACTCTATTTGTGCTATTATTACAGCATCTTGCTTTTCCATTGTGTAGTAAAATAAATAAACAACAAATATTACATCAGCCCTGTGAGTTGCCGTATGAAATTGCGCACTATTACCAGTTATTATTGTATGTTACCATTTAACTTGTTTATTAGGTAGTAGAACACTTTTAAAACATATGTATAAGTTACCTTATTAAATGATACGTTGACAACATGGTCACAAGCCTCAGTTGGAGTGAAAGAAACTGTAAATCTGGCATTGCCCTAAAACAAAAAACAAATATTTAATATTTCTAAATTATCATTCAAAATCATCGTACAGTCAAGTGCAAAAATAAGTATCGAAATAATCCGCTCATAAATATGTTACGACGTTCTTATTACACAGAATTAGAGTGCACAGGGACATATTTTTGAACATTTTTGTGTACACCTTATTTTGTCTTTGACTGTAATATAAACTGTGTACGGCTACACTTACTTGTGGGTGCACTTGAGTGGGTATGTTCAACCCACGCGCGGCAACAGTGATCTCCAAGTTGCCTTCCCCGGCCTGCGCCGCGTCTACAGCCAGTTGCACCGGGACTCCCACGCGGGCTGACGAGCCCCCGTTCACGCTCACCAGTTTCCCGTCATAGGCTTTGCAGATGAATGGGGTACCCTGTGAACATTACTTGTTTGTAGTCATGATAATATTATAATAGGAACAAGTAGACAGTTGGTTACATTTATTGTTATAATAACATTCCATTGTCATCTGCTTATTGAAAAGAGTATGTTGGAAAGTTTCTAGATTCAAATAAAATGGAGTTGTAGGCAATTTAACTGTAACATTTCCATTATAAAGCAGTTTGCTACTTTGTCGGTCTTACCTTATATGGAAAGTACGAGAATTCGCTTTCAATACCAACACCAAGGTACAAAATGAAGACATATAAAAAAAAATATTCCTAATTCTCTTAGCAGTATGCGAAGAACAGCGTCACATATCCGACAGTCTCACTCAACCAACCACCCAAAAATCAAGAGTACTCACAGGCACTGGCTGGTTATTATAATGTGCAGTCAACGTATGCGGGCCCACATGTCGCGGCGTGAAGCTCGCCAGTAGCCCGGACACCGCGTCTCCCGTGAGCCGCACCGGCACCTCGGCCCGCGGGCCCCGCACCGTCACGATCAGCTCGCCCCCCGCTGACCCCTCCACGCGCACGGAACATGACGCAACTTCGCCAACTGGGATCAGTTCTACAACAGAAAGCTCAGTAAGTAAATGGAATTTATACTTCTTCTC
>JALPQI010012365.1:0-37099 GCA_025490895.1 Thaumatotibia leucotreta
ATATCCGGTTTTCTCATCACTGAGCATCCGGTCGGCGGGTTGTTCGCAGCCGGTACTGAGTGTTTGTGCAACTTTATATGAGCGACGCATTTCGTTCCGATCTCGATATTTCCGTTTTACACTCGCTTTGAAGATACTTGTTTTGCTAAGTGAGGCGGAGTTTAAGAACTGTTTTAAGGCTAAGATGGGAATATCTAACAATAATATTATTTATTCTGTACTACAAAGTTAGTTATGTACATAAAATACCAACTTACGTAACTAGAAAAAATACCTACTAAACTTGTTTTAAATTCCATCACTTTCAAACAAACACAATAAAAACATAAGTATAAATACGATTTTTAAGTAATTTAGCAGGCGTTTTTTAATCACAAATATGCGTTCCAAATACAATATGAATATTTTCTGTCGATTGAAATTATAAAGACTTGTTAAAAAATATTCTAAACTTGTTTGGTTCATATTTTATGAGCAAGAATTCTTCTACGCTATAATATTTTTATATCAAAAACGCGCCTATTAATTTAGACGGACATTGTATCCTCGACGTTATAATGTTTCATATAACGCCGAACACTTAATTATTCAGTACACCGAAATTCCGGAACTTTTGCTTCACAATGGAAGTTTGTTCACCTCTCAAAAAACATTAGAGTTCCCCGTGCCATTAATTACGAACAGAAGTTAAGTCGGAGCGTACAAATTACATCAGTCTTAGTTTGAGAATGTTTCCGCAATTCTTTCGCTTAATTCTAGTGTTGGGAATTTGGGACGTAAAAAATTGAATTTGTGGATAATTCGTCTCAGTAGCCGATCGATTGGCCTAATTCGGGAGATTTCATTCGCGTAATGGCTTCCATGTTTCACCTGAGCGCGTTTCGCAGAGAATTTGTTTGTAACAAGGGACCTATATCGAGCTGAGACAAGAGGCAGAACGAGACCGTACTTAGGAAATCCTTCACGGATTAATTTGTTTTTATTACGTGTTGGAATTACTTACAATACAAATATGAATTCAGGTATACTTCAATTATAAGATTATCGGTGGGTAATAAATAAATAAAATAAATAAATAAATAATGTTGTATAAATAATTAACTCATTAAAATAAATTTATATCTGGATTTTTTTAAATGTTGATTTTCGTATATTTCAGCTGCTTCTGTCGGTTTTCCGCCACAGATTAATATAAGGAGTGATTAATTCTCAGAATGCAAGTATTTACGTAAGCGCATGTCAAGCAAACTATAGGTACCCAAAGGAAAGCTTGTCTTTAAGATTACGATCTAGGTATATCCCTTTCTGGTATTAGTTCGCATTTAATTATATTATGAAATAATAAATTTTGTTTTAGCTTGGACACAATCAGTTGGATTGTATGTTAACAAAATTAAATACTCGTTGAATGAGTATTTTATGCAGAAAAGAACTTACTGTAATTGAAGAGCAGTAATTTGATCTGGCGATAATAAGCAGGAATAGTAAAATCAACTTATTAATTAATTAAATTGTTACAATTTAAACAATCCTGTCATGATCATTCCGCGAATTTTATACCCGTCGGTCCTAATCGACATTTAATTTTGAACATGTACGCGAAAGCAATGCCCAAAAATTTCCCTATAAATTACGTTTTAATTGAAAAAGGTTCGGAACTCCAGGAGTATAACCGGGTTACTTGGGACCTGGATAAATGGAATACCTGTATCATTGCAAGTATATTGGCGGTTCTGATTAATCCACAAAATGAAGTTAAAAGGAAGCTTTTTTTGCAGTATATGACCGAGTTTTTTCATAATATCAAGTCTGTTAATAATTTACTGTATTGCATTTAATACGTACCTCTAGTTATTTATAAACTTACTTTGGTGTTTTTAACCGACTTCAAAAAAAGGAGGAGGTTCTCAATTCGACTGAATTTTTTTTTTTTTTTTTTGTTGTATGTATGTTACCTGATATCTCCGAGAATAGTGAACCGATTCTAAAATTTCTTTTTGTGATCGAACGTTTATTACCCCGAGATGGTCCCATTGGCACCAAGTTGGGGTCTGATGATGGGATCCTGGAGAAATCGAGGGATCTCTTCAAATGTTATAGGTACATGTATGGCGCTTTTGGTAATTTTCATTCATTTACAAGAATTTGCATTCAGAAAGTAGGATTTGAGGAAACCAATGATGGAAACAAATCGGGAATCTTGGAGAAACCGGTTGAAGTCGGTTTTTTAAATTTTTAATTTGGTGATTATATTGTCAGTAGTTAATGTTAGCTTTCCGCAATATTTGCAGTTGAATTTTAAAATTATGTAGTGTTTATGTATTTTATCATTTAGTTTTCATACGGAAAAAAGTACACATGATGTGTTACAGACGTTATTTGTACCTGCGTATGTACCTTCCTTACCAAATATGTCCTTGTGTTTGTAGATTAAGTATTAAGAATATTATAGCAAGTGATCATACCACACAATGTATTGTTATATGGACTTCACGAGTACAAATATCTGTATATAAATAGGTATCTGTATATACTAGCTAACTAAATAGGCTCCAGCAGCGGTCACTAACAATGAAAGCAATTTCGGCCACGGCCGGACGCAACCATCGCCGGACGTGCGACCGAATACGTAATGACCTACGGTGCCCATATTTGTAATTTTATTACCGTCACACCATCCTGGTTATGGTAATGATAACAACCTAAAGTTGAAGCCATGAAACCGTTGCAGTAATAAAAACAATAAATTCAGATTGTCTGTTTCAGGTTTTGATAGCTTATTTTTGGATATCAAATTCACGATTAAAATAAATTAACTTTGCCATATTGATGTAACTGAATATTGACTAGAGAGTCGGATTGAAAATAATTATCAATAAGAATTTTGAATGTCTGAAATAGTGGATTGTGTATACAACAAGGGCATAACGTGACCTATATTTACCAGAGGCAGTTTTAAAATAGTAGGCGAGGGTAAAAAAGACGTTTATGCCCTTGCTTTACCCTCTGCTTTTCACTTTCGTTGCAGAAAAAAAAATGTTTTTCCGGCAATTTACTCCATAAAATTGTCGTTAAGCAAAATAACTACTAATACCCAATAACTTAATTTTAATTTTATTTTTAAACTTTCAACATATGATCACACGCTTAGTTTTTTGCCAAATTAAACATAAATTAAAAATAGAATAATATAACAAGTTTTGTCACCTACACAATTTTATTGGTCAGTAAAATAGTGCGATATGTTTTAACTGTTTGGCTGTTGAGCCCGATTACCTTAGTCTTAGAAGAAAATTTTACTTTTATGCTCTAGAGCACAAAATGCGATTTTATGTCATCTGCGCACGAAGGTGCATTTTTTGAGCATGTGAAATGAAAACTTGTTTTTCCAATGACGTTGACGAGTGTGTCTATAGGTATGCATGAGATTTTGTTGAAAGTAGCCGAATGCGATAAACATACGTATACTTGTGTGTACTTAACAAATACAAACAGTATTTACTATTCACAAAGACCCTAGAAGAAAACTTGCTGCTAAATTATCTCGTGACTGAAAACAAGACGTCTCTTTTACTCTTATCTAGTACTTACACGTGTAAAGAGGATAAAATTATGCTTTGTAGCAAGTCGGTACAGTAAAAGTAAGTATAAGGTATCATCACAAAACTAAACTGACTCAATTTGAAACACGCCAAAAACGAATTTGTATGCAGATGTGAGATTTCATTGCGGGTGTCTAAAAGTTTTGTCAAAGGATTTTGTTTGTCACAAACATTGGACCAATTTACATCAGCTAAGCGGTTTGGATGGGTTTACTCAACAGCAAATCCCATGGTACTATAATCCAACAATGGAACATTGTTTGCCTAAACTGCTTGCATGTTACATAAAATGGAAGGTCTGTCGTAATCAAGGCAATTCCGGTGCGCTGTCCCTTGATAGATCTCTGAATGAGCAGCTGGGATGTAAAGGCAAACATAAAAATTAATATTGTTTACAGGAAACTCGAATGGGATTTCGGAAACGATTATCCGTCCGTCCGCGTCTGCGAGATTTAACTAACGACTAAAAACATCTAGGCAAATAAGTAAGTACATTATTTACTATATCTAATCTAACAGTTTTGGTGTAGGTTCACATAAAGGATCAGTAATTTTTTATAAAGCTTAAACATTGTTTATCCACCAAGTTATCGAAATATAATTCAGCATACTGTTAAAGAGAAATTAAGCCAATTTAGTTCAATGATTACAAATCCGAAGTGTAAATATCAATATCAATTTTCAAAACGATTAAATTGTATAGTCCTTTCTTGTGTTTAGAATTGTATTACTTTGGGTATTGTTATTGTTTGCCAGTTTTCATTAGCCTCAAAAAGAAAATAATTATTAAGTAGGTAAGACTGATTAAAAATGTTTTAATTGATATATAGATTATATAGGTATCTATTTAAATCGATAAAGAAAAACGATACTTCGTTGTTTCATTATTAATATGGATTTCCGTGTTATTAATAAGTAATAAATATGATGGGAATATTTTAAGTGGACTGAATGCACCATCCTTGTACTTACGTAGTATAGTAACAAACAACCTTATAAAGAGGTATTTAATTATTCTGACATCGTTACAAAATTGCTACGCTGTGGGGATATTACTATGTAAGTCATCATAACCAGAGAGGATCGAAGCCACCGTCGGATCTCAAGGGACACATGAACCAATTCCAATTTGTAATAAAGTCGCTCGTGACTAATCTAAAATATTTTATTTTGAGCCGCTTCGATTGGATCACGTTTTATGTTTGGAAGATGGTCTGCATTAGCTATCGCAATGTTTCAAGATTTTGACCAAAGACGTTTAGTGTAATTTAAATAAATAATAATAAATATCTTGGGACATGTTACCCAAATCGACCTAGTTAGTCCCACGGTAAGTGTTATATGGGTACCAAGCGACGACATGTATAATAGATATCTACGACCATAACGAGTAGATACACAAATAAACTTTTTGTGATAAATAAATACACACGAGAATCGAAAAGAAGATCTTTTTCAGCTTCAGGAATTCGTGGACCTGTTTGTCTAAATAGTCTGTTAATTATCGTCATCATCATCAGCCTATAGTATAGTCCACTACTGGACGTAGGCCTTCCCTATTCACTATGCGTATGCGTATAGACGCAGAGGTAACTGCCCATAATCGCCACGCTAGGCAAGCGGATTGACGATCGCAGTAATGTGTCCACTATGATGACGCTGCGGCCCACCATCAATCTTCCATCAAAGAATGGTTAGTGACATCAAGCCCTTAGTCGGCTCTTACTACACCCGCGGGAAGAGCTTGGGTAACACATACGAGTATGTATTCTTACTGCCGTCATTGCACGGCACGGCAGTCTGTAAAGTAAATACGTCAACTTATTTGTTACAGAGGTGCGATTTTTGGGTTCCGCCACACAGTCATCGAAATGAGTAATTACGTCGTACGAAAAGGACGTGTCGTCGGACTTATTAGACAAAAAACATATTTATATATATTCATCCAAGCCTCTCTTTTCACAATTTATGTCACAAACCAGAGAAGAGATTATTATTAAATTTATATACCCTATATTTTCACGATTTTTTAATCAATTTCTCTAAATTAATCTCTGATGTCTGACAAACATTATGCAATCAATTTTGCAAACGTGAGACCTTATGTACACAGTGTATCGTACACTACACGCTTGCGGAATAGAGGTATTTTCGTATAGTAACTAAAAGATGAATATAACAAGAGTCCGCATCCCGGTTTCCGTGTACAAATTCTGTACTCAATCGAGCATAGGCAAAATAAATCATGTATACTCATACGGTGTAGGTACAGTAGGTTGTAGTTAGCTATGCTTTCTTTTATTTACACACATTTCGGAAAAAGTAAAATAGAAAAGTAGTTGCCTAGCTACTTTGAAGCATATTTTCAATAATAATGTAAAAAAATTATAATTCATAGGTCCCATATCTAAAATGGTATAAGAATAATGTGTTCAAAATAAATTTTATCAATCTTATCATAATACACTAGCTATTACCGGCCTCCCCAAAAGGAATAAACTTGAGTCCTTGTTTTTTTTTCCTGCTGGTTACTTTAGTATTAGGTATGTACTTAAAATACTATAAAATGGTTTTTAAAATAAATAATAATAAATAAATGTATTGGGAAATCTCACTAAAATCGACCTAGTACCAAGCTAAGCCCAATTAAGGCTTGTGATGTGGGTACAGATATAATTATATAATAGATAGATACATTTAATATAGATGCTTAAATACATAGATAGACCAAGGAACAAATATTTCAGATAAATAAATACACAAACAATGCCATCGCCGGGATTCGAACCCGGAATCTCCAGCTTCGTAGGCAGAGTCACTACCAACTAGGCTACAGAGGCTGAAAAAAATATGATTCTGGTTACTTGAGTTTCGTGTTCGTGTCGGTCGTTAGATAAATCTAAATATACGTTTTATTTATCATGGAAGAGGTTGATAGCAAGGAAAACTCAGTTTTATACTCAGTATGCAGGCATGTGGCTAATGTTGACGATTGTTAATTTACTTCTCCAGGGTAAAACGTGAATTAAAATCCGCACTGTCGAACTTCTGTCAATAATAAGAGATGATAGAGCCAATCAACTACTACATATTGGAAAGCGGTATGTTTAGTAGGTACCTACAAACATTTGACTTTCAAACACGACGGTACATGCATACCTACTCGTACATGTACAGGTTCTCTTACATGCAAAATGCTGTTTGCGGGCTATCCTTCAATCAGTAGGTATATCAGATGTTCCATGAGAATCGTGCAGTTGGCGTGTATGAAACCCCACTTAGATAGATAGATAGATAAACGCTTTATTCATTCCCATAACAAACATGGTAATTAAATTACAAAAAATGATTTGGCATGCACTTAGTTCCATCAATGGTACGATTGTTTTGTTTTTGTAATAAAAAAGGAACACTTTAATTAGACTAAAAAGATATACAATACAACAAGTAACACTTTGTTAAAAACACGATCTTTCTTTTTCTTTCTGTATATACCTACTATGTTTTTCTGTTTGAAGTATTCGAATATTCACTGAATGTTACCTATATTTATTTCAAAAAGATCACAACGAATACCAAACCAAAGGAATTCCTTATCTCTATCTCGACCTCGGAATAGTGCAGACGATAAAGTATCGACATTTCCACGGAAGTATCTCATGGAGCCCACACAAATTCCGATGTGACTTCTTACGGAGGGTTCGAACGACGATCCCTATCGACTTATTATACAAATGGCCGATATCTGGGCAAAAGTAACAATATCTTACCATGAAAAATTATGGCTTTATAGTGCTGCGACCTCCTGGTTGAGCCAAGTAATAAAACCAGTGCGTTGTACGACTTGTATGTAGGTTTTTTTTTGTGGTAGGTATAAATTGCAACACAGTGTTTCTCAAACAAAGCAAATTTTAAGAAAATATTAAATTTTGTCTATGTTTATGGACTCAGATTAACGAGCACTTTCCATTTCCGGCTAAAATAGTTCAGTTAGTCTCAAAAGCTTTATACAACGTTCAAATTTCCACTTGTGTTACCGTCATTGAAGTAGGTACTTGAAAAATAGTAACACAATAGGAAGAAATCCTTAGAATTTTTTTTTTCACAAGAAATAACTTAATATTTATAGTGTTTAAGTAGTTTGCATGATTTCATGTTTAGTGACGATCAGCGCCACTGTTGGCGGTTTTTAGATGTTAGAGATGGAATGCATTTCGCGTCAGAGAGAGATTCAAACGAATAATAACTGAACGATAAATTGAAAATATTATAAAATACAAAAACAAATTGAAACACTGAAACATGTTTCTCTGGAACTACCGTGGTGAGGCTCAAACCTCCATCACATTACTTTTTTACATATTTAATTACCTACTAAAGATACCTTGTACAGGTACGTGTAATATCTATACATTACACGTACCTGTACAAATAGTACCTATGTACTTACCTAGTTATTTCATAATTATAAGTATCCTAACTAGCTTTCTGATTTTTGAATGACAATTCTGTGATCTGTTAATACTTGCCAATGATAAAATAACAGGATGCGTAGCCAAGTTGCCAATCGCTTAGTGCTTAGTAGCGTATCGTAGTTTTCCCTCTCTGTCACTCTTTCATATTAGTGCGACAAAGACAGTAAGCTGCCTTTCGCTTACGATTGACGATGAAGCGCTAGCGATTGGCAACTTTTCTAAGCACCCAGGTAAGTTTCAGTAAACAATTGATTTTTTACCGACATTTACAAAATGATTCAGACGCCGTGAGCTGTATTAACCCTATTAATTCAGTCCGATAAATTATTTATAAGCTACTCGTTAGTAGTAATGTCGATGAGATTAACGCAATTATTTGTTGGTTTGTTAAGAACCCGTTTCATATGTAGTATATTTCAAAGGACCCCGCACGGAATGTTCGGAAAAATCCGTTCGGTCGATTTTGCTGAAATTTTGTGAAAAGATAGCCTCTAATAGTCTAATTAACTGTGCGAATATGCAACCTTACTTAATGACTAGTTTTTAAAATATAACGATTTTAAGTTTAACGAAAAATGAAGTAACATATTGGCACTCGTGTTTGTTTTTATTACGGAAAACGACTACCTACGCATACTAAGTATTTGTCGTAGTCTTGTAGGTATGTAACATTGTCAACAATATTTTAAAAGCCTTGTGAAACGATTTATATATATCAATAACATTTTAATATCGTAATAAAATTGACTTCGCGAAAAAGGTAGTAAGTGCATATTAGCGTCATATATACTTACTTCATTTTTCGTTAAACCTAAAATCGTTATATTTTAAAAACTAGTCATTAAGTAAGGTTGCATCTTCGCACAGTTAATTAGACTATTAGAGGCTATCTTTTCAGAAAATTTCAGCAAAATCGACCGAACGGATTTTTCCGAACATTCCGTGCGGGGTTCTTTGATTGCCAGTGCAACTAAATACCAAATTATATAGTAATACAAATTGGTTTACTCTTCAATTATACAAATTATTCGATCTACTATTCGTTATCATCAATTAGTTGGTGTTATTAGTTTGATTTCTAACGGGGTATTTAAATTTGATGATTTAATTTCTGGCTTTTAATTAGTCGTTGGAATAGTCATGACCTCAGGATATTAACGTTTACTACTAAACAAAAAGTAAAAGTATGAATTGGTTGGGTGGTCTTAATTACGATTTGTTACAACTCATTTGTACTATTTATTGCTTCAGCTCACCGAGAGTCATGACGACGCATGATTCCGTAAGTATTAATTGTATTTATTCTAATTACTTTTTAGATATCTAAGTAAAAAAAATGTTTTTTTTTTAAGTTATAGCAGTCGGAAATTTGCTCAGAAATCGCTACATCATTTCATTATAAGTTAAATGTTTACATGTGTTTTGTTTATTGTGTTTATTTAATGTAAAAAATATCAATCTAAACTCAGAAAGTAGTTCAGAATTACATTTCTATTTTAATGAAATAAAAGATGAGTTATTGAAATCTGATTGATTTATGTTGTTTTTTTGGAACTAATGCAGGTATCTGCCACATATAGGTATGGGTTGTGACTTGTAGGTAATATGTACGCAGATAAAGGTATATAATATTTATGTAGCATAACGCCTTTGGAAAGTTTCATTTGGTAATGTCTAAGTCTAAGACTTGAAGTATTAATAGGTATATCATTAAGTTATGTAAATGAATACCTACAAATTAGTAGTCGAAAACAAGGATGGTGATATAAACCATCTCTATTTAATTAAACTTATGACTGGACGATGCCAAATTGTGCTCGTTCAATTAATGTTAATTGTCATCTGACGTAACTGAGGCACATACCTTACATAACAGTCTAGCTGGCGATATTAGCTTCTGTAGCTGGATTTGAACTTCCAGGTAAGATGTATCTATTGTATACTTCATACCGAAAGTATAGAAACAAGTATATTTTGACAATAACGGCAATTTAATTGAACAACCAAACAGAAAATCATAATTTTTAGTTTTTAGGAACACTATTTATTGGCATTTTACTCAAATATTTTTAAAAGGTTCCGTCTTCTTTAAGTAATCGCATTTTCTTGACATTACTCTGAAATAAAGATGACAAAATCTTGTTTTCTACATCTCATCTCTTATCATATTTGTGCAATCTAATTGTTATATTTATTATAGAGTACCTACCTATTGTAATTCTTCAATGAAACGGGATGTCAATATTTGACTACTAACTGCACGAATCGTACGCTTAGAAACTTTAGTTTTTGCATACATTTCTATGTACGTTTGATTACATCCTGTTGAACAGGGTTGTACGTTACAAACTACATTCGTATCTATTATACTATTTTTAAAATTGACTGACTGAACTAGTAGCTATTTTTCAAATAAATTATATCAATTAGTTACCATTGCTGCGAGGAAAGGCGATGACTGAGCATAGCTTAATCTCCTTTTGCCGTCTCACTGCTCAGCTATTAGCCTAATGGACCGTCGAGATTGTCCACCGAACAAATCCAATATTACTTCTCAGTGTTCTTCTGTGGCCCGGGATTGTGCGCGAGACAGTTTTTCCCATGATTGCATGTGATGTGATGACTATTTGATTACTTTCAGTGGGCCAACCAGAAGTAATTCAGCATTTGAAGAAGGAGAACGTGTGTAAGATTAGTAAGAGCCAGTCTAAAATAACACGCAACGCAATCATATTATTGTCATTTTATAAAATGACATAGCATTAGGTATGTACATACGTAATTTTATTATTCGTTTTAGAATGCTTTGTCTATATTTTGAACATTATCTAATTTTATATTGTTAGATAAGTACCATAAGGTTCTCCGTATTGCAAGACGTATATAAAAATGTACATTCCATGAAACCATTACAGTTTCTGCGTTCATTAAAACCGCAGTAACTACATGCATAATAGCTACAATAACGATTATTATCTTGAAATTAAATTTAAAACTTTACCATTTTAAAGTTTTGTAAAATAAACTTCATTGAACCTAGAAGCGTAAAAGCAAAACGAAGTTCAAAAATATAACAACTCCCGGACTAATCACAATTTTCGCAAAAAAATTGCTTGCGAAAGTTTGTTAAATGAAGTTTGTGAACGCTGTGCCTTTAGTCACGCAAAGTAAAAATATTTTTGTTAAATCGCCTGGCATCCGAAGTAGTCAAATCGTCTATATTTGGATATTGAAAGTTGAAAAATTAGAAGCACTTATTACGACGGTCAATTTTTTTTATTTTAGTCCTCTCTAATGGTATTTCTGTGTGTTTGTACCTACAGTCAACAGCAGAAATAGCTAAGTAATAAAAGTAGGTACCTACTTACTTGATATTATTCAAAGCTAGCATATCTTTTATTAATATTACATTAATTAGCAGGTAGTTTCCTAAATTGGAGAAAGTTATACCATGTAAATATTAAGTTATATTATTCGATTCAAGTGAATTGTTAACATTGTATTTGTATCTAGTAATCGACATAGCATTAGGTATGTACATATGTAATTTTATTATTCGTTTTAGAATGCTTTGTCTATATTTTGAACATTATCTAATTTTATATTGTTAGATAAGTACGCATGTAATGATGATAAGTAATATATGATAAATATAATCAACAATGCAATGGAGAGGGCTATGCTAGGAGTCTCTCTGCGTGATCGGATTAAAAATGAGACCATCCGCAGCAGAACCAAAGTAACCGAAATAGCTCTCCGAATCGCTAAACTGAAGTGGCAGTGGGCGGGGCACATTGCGCGTAGAACCGATGGCCGTTGGGGCGGGAAGGTTCTTGAGTGGCGGCCACGTACCGGAAGGCGTAGCGTGGGTAGGCCCCCCACAAGGTGGACTGATGACCTGGTGAAGGTCGCAGGAGTCCGCTGGATGCGGGTGGCGCAGGACTGGTCATTGTGGCAATCGTTGGAAGAGGCCTATGTTCAGCAGTGGACGTCTTTCGGCTGATATGATGATGATGATGATGATGATAATCAACAATGTGAATTAAGACAAGCTTAAAATAAATATTTGAAAAAGAGTTTTTTAGTGAAAAATCCCATTTGTAGCTCCAATTTAAGTATACGAATAGATATCTGTCTAATAAACGTCCTTATGCTAAGCAACAAAATGGCACCCAGTAAAACAGTTGACAAAATGATGTACATTATTAATTATTACTTTATCTAGAGTTTGTTCGGAAAGTAAAGGCACGTGAAATGGGAGTACTTTCCTGCCAGACGCCTTCACATTTCAGGACTTCGGTGCTCATTATCGTTTCCACTATTGGGTACCAGTGGGTTAAGCATATATCGTCAGTTGTAATATGAATTAATGTAACCATCAAAATGACGATTTTTCAGGAGAGCCCAATAACTAATTTGACATTTATAAAGTATGTTGTATCTTTTTAGTTAATTATCCTATTGAAATGATGTTTTTCTTGTTTATTTTATTTTTGAGAGGTCTATTTGATACACAGTCACTAACTGCGACCACAGTTCAGGAAATGGCTAGTGCTTACGTTAAATCTTTTTTTTAATTGGAGATACGTTAATAATTTCATAAAAATCATCAAAAGTGGATTTCGTAATTTAGTGTATCTCACAAATTGAAACCGAATTGCTTATGAGCCATACAATACAGTGGCATACATACATTACAGCATTGGCATTTATAAAAATATTAAATATTGTCTATGACTTTTTGAAACCTTTACATATATTATGTTAATAAGAAAAGGTCGAAACCTAATAAAATGGCAAAGTTTTTGCTAACGTATTCGACATTTTTTTCTGGATATCAATATTTTATATACCTACACCGTCCGATAGAGCAGCAAATTTGCAGTTGAACGGTATAAACTCAATTTCAACATTTTGGTGGTTAGATTAATTCATATTACAACCGACGATATTATTATTATTGGTGCGACAGTGTGTTGCCGCGAGGTAGACCTCCCGTATTTTACTAACTATGTTAATATACGATTGACGGATCAAATATGTCGCCGCGAGATAATCTAGTGCTTTTCGTTTTCAATCAACTATGGACTCGTAAATAAAAGCTTATAAAAAATAATTGCGTACCTAGTTGAATTAGCCTCTAGCGTCCGATCTAATGCCATCAAGACCGCTCGTTCAAAATAAAAACAACCAGATTATCTCGAATGCAACGAGGGCGCGCACACAGCTTAACGGATATCTAGTTTATTTTACGAAGTGGGATTAGGACGTAATGTTTTCATCTAGCTTGTTAATTAGATTTGTTTATAGCTGAAGGAATTTATAGGTAAAGGGTCAATCTACGTGTTTCGTGCAGTTTGCTTTTTTAGTGCATAATTAATGATTATGTAATATGCGACATACTCGTATAGAAACTTCATTATCTATGAAGTAATATTTATACTTTACGCTATCATATTTCATGCGTAAATAACAAAAATGAGGATTTTTTTTAATCACTTGACGAACTCTTACTTTCATTTTAGGAACAACTATATCTGCCACAGCCATAAGTACAGTTACCATTAACATTAAAAGAAAATAAGCAAAATTTAGATTAAATTACGACTTTATAGTTACTTATTTTATTGACTTGTCACGTACCCACACTATTTATTTTTCTGATAAAAAAATATTCGCGTTACGTGTAATTGAAGTTTTATAATACGCACACAAAAAGTTGACAAATCAAGTAAAATCCAAGGAACATTGATGAAATACAAAAACTTAGGTACGAAATATCATTTGATATTCACAATTCACAAGTGCTTTACGGTGAAGGAAAGCATCGTGACGAAACCTACATGCATCTGCGAAGGAATTCAAGGGCGTATGTGAAATCCCCAACAAAGTACTGGGCCAGGGACCACGCAAAATAGGCACGTTTGATGTCGAGTTGCGAAAAAAATGGCTAGAGAACAACAACAACAGCAATATAAAAGATAGGAAATACAGCATTTGAAGTAATGTATTTCTGCACTAAGTAGGTATATCTATTCCCGTGACGAAATATAACCGAACCGAATACCCGCACACAAAGCCTAGCCGTTTGATCCTATTGCGCGATGTAGTCATACATCACCGCGGTTCACTGGAGCCCCGTGATGGATGGGGGCGCGGACTGTCATATCATTGTTAGTAATTATGCGGAACGCTCAATATACACCCCTATGCCGTGTTGACGCATAAACGTGTCGTTTTTTGACAAAGAAAGGGTTGAGTAATCTGTTTGATGTCAGCATTGTTGTATAAATTATGTCAAAAATATGAGCAGATTCACAAAAAAACATAATGTAGGTATGTGTCAGGCAGGATTACAAAAAGAATGATTACTTTCTGTTTCAAATTTTCAAAATTTTCAGTCAGTATTCGTTCTGTGGCTCAGATGGTAGTGTTTGACATTGCCTGCAAAGCTGGAGATCCTGGATTCGAATTCTGTTGAGGGCATCTTTTTATGTATTTATCATTACAATATTTGATCCTCAGGTGTTCAACTTCTATCTATGTATAATTATGTATCTTTCCATTATCTAAATCGTCACTTTCGTCACTATTCGCGGATAATAAGCGCGACAAGCCTTGATTGAGCTAGCCGTTGGACTAGGTAGACTTGTGTATGTTCCATGATATTCACTGGTTCGAGATCGTTTTTGTCTAATCCCCGTACATAAATTGTTTGTTATGTGTAGCAGCCTAATTTCACATTAACGAAATTCGTGAAATACATCCTACAACAATATCACTCTAAATATTAAGCCAGGTAAATCCACAGCGATAGCAAGCGGGGGTGTGTAAAATCTAAAATGGGTTGTTTTAATCTTAGATGACCGGTCCCCAGCAGCCCAGACGGCCGCGCACAGGATTAAAGCCAAGGCCACGCGTTGGGTGACGTATAGCGGTTTGTGTGGTAGGTGCCAATCTATTTAAACGATGAAATACTAACAAAATTACAGTATTTGTTTTAACTTTATCTGTTATTTATGTCGAAAGTCCTGCGTATGACAATTAGTATGGAAGGAAATAGAATGCGTTGTTTGTATAGAAAATGTGGCGCGTAGGACTTTATATTCTATATTTATCCATGCAGATGCCTACATAACACGTAGAGTATAAATTTACTACTTTTAACTTGAACTTGACAATGAATAGGTACTTAAAAAAACAGAATTTAATACCTTTCCAGTAGGTACTAGATTAGCCAGGCTTAGTTTTGTGTATACATATTTGGAAATAAAAGTCTTAGAACCTGTTTTATAGTCCTCAAAATGTCAGGTAAAATTCACACTATCCTTTTCCCCGCATATAGGTATTTGAAAAGAAAGCTAACATTTATCTGACAAATATATTTTACTCAGGGATTGTGAAACAGGCCCTTATTATACCAGAAATATCTATTATGGTATAGTATTGACATATATTACAAAGTTTGTCTATTTGTACCTACTTGTAGGATCTACCCCTAGAATTGTCTCATTAGAATATGTGTTTTCACTGCCGCTTTATCGCTACTTCTCATAACGACGAGATGGCAAATACGCTCACCGAATTATCTCTCTGTTTTATGAATTCTGGACTATACCTACGTATTAGTGCCGTGGGAGCTGTTTTGCTCCCGACCGTTCTGTCATTATAATCAGGCAATATTTCAGCTTCATCGCATAAGCTTCTATATTACTAAAATGAGTTTGAACAATTAAAACGGACATCAACGTTTATATTGTGCAATTAAAATATATGAATCTCGTATGATCGTGTATCAGGGGCGTTATTATTCTGTGGAATATATTTATTCATTTGAATCACTATTTACAGAACACTTAGAACACATGAAATGATTATAAGTGGTCAAATAAAAAAATCAATATTTATTGCAGGTAACAATTTGATTAAAAACATAATACCAGACTACTAAATTTGTAAATAGGATCCAAGTAACAATCTCGAGGCGACAAAAAACGTTACTGAAAATTTTAATCACATAATGGTATCAATATTGCATTCAATGACTGTATTTTACCTTCAAAGTTATGTAATCGAAAAGTTGTATAATGAGTTACTTACGAGTAATTTTGATTTTATTTTAAGTGGTTTATTATGTACTAGCGACCCGCACCGGCTTCGCATGCACGGGTACTATACCTACATAAAAACATTCTTCTTGAATATCATCATCAGCCTATGTTAGTCCACTGCTGGACGTCGGCCTCTCCTATTATATGCGTATAGACGCATTAGGAGGTAAATGCCCATAATCGCCACGCTGGGCAAGCGGATTGGCGATCGCAGTAATGTGTCCACTATGATGACGCTGCTGCCCATCATCAATCTTGTAAAATGGTCAGTGACACTTCAATCCCTTAGTCGACTCTTACGACACCCGCGGGAGGAGTTGGGGTGGTGACAAATGTATTCTTACTGCCGTCACCACACGGCAACTTCTTGAATAACTCTACCTATAAAAAAAAAAAATCAGCAAAATCCGTTGCGTAGTTTTAAAGATTTAAGCGTACAAAGGGACATAGGGACAGAAAAAGTGATTTTATACTATACAGGGTTATTTTTTCACCGGTACAATAAATTTTCCCACATATTTGGTATCGATAATAGATTACATTTATCAAATAAAATTGACATTCATTTTTTTCATTTATTATTAACTAGCAGTTGAAGCGGGTAAGTTGGGTGGTCAAAGAAAACACCCAAACTCTTACAAAAAAAAAAATATTAATTTCAAGAAAAACCCAGTATTAACTGTAGGTACTAGGGGTGGTAAAGTTCGTTAAGCCTGACTGGTTTTCCGCCGGTAGTGAGGTACTCCCCCTGTTGTCTGCTAGGCGGTAGTGCAGTCCTGGGGTGACTCTGGAACGTTCCGGGGAGCGCCGTAGCTAGCGGGATGTATGTCGCAGTCCCTCCGTCGGTGTCCACGCGTGCTCTCAGGCCGGCCGAGACAAGGAGGTAGGTGGCACGACGCGTGTAAGGGTAAAGTTGCACCCTGGAATTACATCAATCTTGCTTAGGACCAGGAATTTAACGTCCGGCCGGTATGACCCCCAACGATGTCGCCAAGCTAGCAGCAAGGGAGCGAAAAGTAGCTGGTGGGTATGCATACTCAGAACGGAGTTACAGGAAGACAAAGGAATGTGCGGAAGCAAGCTTGCAAACTTATAGCCCTTTTAGAAAATTAATTTGTAACACGATAATTAAAATAGGGCATTCTCATTACATTTAAATTACTTCGTAGGGCACAAAATGCACAAAAAAACTAAAATACTAAGATAGGGCAAATGTATGGGACGCCATTTTATAACGGTACTTTACCGTTACGGAAAGCACATACGTGTACATGGCAATTTAATTACACAGACCTTAATAGGAATTTAAGCATGTAGGAACGCACTAAAACATAATGGGAAGCGAATTAGCAATGATAACTAGCACTTCTTAAAATCTAGATATATAACGTTTCAACACTCACCCCTTCGGGGTGCAAGACGATATGTAGCTTTACGGGTACGAAGACGCCATTATATTGAAAACCAGGACTTCACTGCGGTTACAAAATATGATTTTCCCCATATTTAAATTTAATAAAATTTATTAGTGTGCAGCGCGTATGACGACACGGGCCTCCCCGTGAACGCGACTGCACACGTCCTCTGCTTAAGACGTAAGCACTGGGACTGGCGAATGGCGGGACGAGGCGCAAACGCAGCAAGTAGGAGAAACCCATACATAAAAAACTGCTGACGCGGTTGCTATCCGCGCCAGTACAGTCGTGCGCACAATCGCGTATACGCTTTTAGAGTTTTATAGCGAAATCTATTACTTATTTATTTTTAAATCGTGAATGATAACGTGCAACGTTACATTACCCCGCGCGCCACCGAAGGATTTTATTATTCTTGAATGATAAAATCCGCGCTTTCAGTACGTATTCGCATTCTGCATACAAAAAAAACTTCCATTCTTCACGCGTTCAAACTAAGCGAAATAAATCTATACAATAAAGATTTAGCGCATCCTGACAATTGCTAGGTACACTGTCCAAGCACGGACAAGTGACCCCTACGAATACCAAGCGAAACAGATGGATAAGGGTGGTTCTTTGAAATACCTAAAACACATACGGCACGGCAGACGACACTGAGCGTGCGCACCGCACACGACCGTAAAGCCCTGCACGACACGACAGACGACACTCAGTGTGCGCACCGTTGATAAAAATGAAACACGTACGGCACGGCAGACGACACCGAGTGTGCGCACCGCACACGACCGTAAAGCCCTGCACGACACGACAGACGACACTCAGTGTGCGCACCGTCGATAAAAATGAAACACGTACGGCACGGCAGACGACACCGAGTGAGCGCACCGCACACGACCGTGAAGCCCTGCATGGCACGACAGACGACACTCAAGTGTGCGCACCGTACGCGACCGCCCTCTCGAGCGATATCAGACCCACTCGATTTGTCCGCGTAACTCTTGAACGGTAACGCCAGGAGTATCCCCGCGAATTGCAACCTCATACTCCAATTCAGGTTTTTGCAATGACAAAAATTTTACCCGGTGAGCCATTGTAATGTACCAAAAAAAAAAATATGTACCGGAAAAACTATATGTACCGAAAACTATGTACCAAAAATAAAATGTACCAAGAAAAAAACTCCAACCGTGATAGGGTAAGTGTTGAGCGCTAATAAAACTTAACCTACTCCGTTCTGTTACAAAAGTGGGTAAAAAAAACGTTTGGTTGATTAAGGAAAAGAGAAAAAAAAAAAAATTATAGACTTAGTAAGAGGCAATAATAACAACGCCACCAAAACACAACACGATAGTAGCGCAAAATACAGGAAAGGAAAAAAAAAAATAAATTTGCAACTAGTGTGTACAGTATAAAGTGTAAAAAATCACTATAGTAATTAAATATATAAAACAACGCTTGCGTGACTCAACTGAACTAGTGAAACAACCGAAATAATAATAATATGTATATCACAGAGAACAAAATAATGCAATCACTAACACTTGTGACACCGATTGCACCTACAAGCGATATGAGTAAACAACACAGAGTAACGAACACAACAGAGTAACAAATTTTGCGAACATAAAATGCCGAAAAGTGCTAAAATACAAACAAAAATAAATTAACTAAAATAATGTGTCCCAAAATTAAAATTGATAAATAATTAATTAAAACAACGAGTTATATATTCAAATCCGTAAAAAAAATCGTTTCTATTTAAAAAAAAGTGTTAAAAAAAATAAGTTAATTATTAAAAATGACTAGAATTGTTTAATGAAACAAAATTAAAATAATAAAAAAAAATTGTAATTTTAAAACTCGTAAAAAAACACCAAAATTCAAAAGTTAAAATGGACGAAATCGTCAATCGATAAAACGAAATACGTACACACTAGTTGCTGCAACCAAAAAACAAAAAGCAACGTTTCACAAACATAAAAAAAACAACCAACACCAACTACTTCTACACAGCGGAAACCAGACTTTGACCACGTTAAAGGGCGCCAATGAAACTTTGACCACGTTAAAGGGCGCCAATGAAACTGGTAAGTTGGGTGGTCAAAGAAAACACCCAAACGCTTACAAAAAAAAATATATTAATTTCAAGAAAAACCCAGTATTAACTGTAGGTACTAGGGGTGGTAAAGTTCGTTAAGCCTGACTGGTTTTCCGCCGGTAGTGAGGTACTCCCCCTGTTGTCTGCTAGGCGGTAGTGCAGTCCTGGGGTGACTCTGGAACGTTCCGGGGAGCGCCGTAGCTAGCGGGATGTATGTCGCAGTCCCTCCGTCGGTGTCCACGCGTGCTCTCAGGCCGGCCGAGACAAGGAAGTAGGTGGCACGACGCGTGTAAGGGTAAAGTTGCACCCTGGAATTACATCAATCTTGCTTAGGACCAGGAATTTAACGTCCGGCCGGTATGACCCCCAACGATGTCGCCAAGCTAGCAGCAAGGGAGCGAAAAGTAGCTGGTGGGTATGCATACTCAGAACGGAGTTACAGGAAGACAAAGGAATGTGCGGAAGCAAGCTTGCAAACTTATAGCCCTTTTAGAAAATTAATTTGTAACACGATAATTAAAATAGGGCATTCTCATTACATTTAAATTACTTCGTAGGGCACAAAATGCACAAAAAAACTAAAATACTAAGATAGGGCAAATGTATGGGACGCCATTTTATAACGGTACTTTACCGTTACGGAAAGCACATACGTGTACATGGCAATTTAATTACACAGACCTTAATAGGAATTTAAGCATGTAGGAACGCACTAAAACATAATGGGAAGCGAATTAGCAATGATAACTAGCACTTCTTAAAATCTAGATATATAACGTTTCAACACTCACCCCTTCGGGGTGCAAGACGATATGTAGCTTTACGGGTACGAAGACGCCATTATATTGAAAACCAGGACTTCACTGCGGTTACAAAATATGATTTTCCCCATATTTAAATTTAATAAAATTTATTAGTGTGCAGCGCGTATGACGACACGGGCCTCCCCGTGAACGCGACTGCACACGTCCTCTGCTTAAGACGTAAGCACTGGGACTGGCGAATGGCGGGACGAGGCGCAAACGCAGCAAGTAGGAGAAACCCATACATAAAAAACTGCTGACGCGGTTGCTATCCGCGCCAGTACAGTCGTGCGCACAATCGCGTATACGCTTTTAGAGTTTTATAGCGAAATCTATTACTTATTTATTTTTAAATCGTGAATGATAACGTGCAACGTTACATTTACCCGCGGCTTCGCCCGCGTTCTAATATCTATTCACTGCATGTTAATGTTTTCCCGCGATTATCTCGCGTTTGCCTTAACCGATTTAAGTGTGGCGGATGGTGCTTTTACCCGCGGTTCGGCCGCGTTCTATAATTTTTTATCACGGTCTTATTAAACTAATATGATGATGGCTATAATGATGGCGAATTATTTTTGCAATTTTGACTTCAAATTCCATATGAAGAACTTTTCATCTTCTCGGTAGGTATCGATTTTTATCAATATTAAATCAAAGTACTAAAAATTTTAGATGCGATAGCTTCTCACTTTTTGTAAAAACCCCCTTGGATCCTAAGATACCGATTTTTATTAAGGTCGGATTCAAACTAAATAAATTCAAGGTGCCGATCATTTTGTCAAATTTGACCTCAAATTTAAAAACGCTTTGACATTTCAGATATAGATTATTATCAAAATCCGCTATCATATTATGGTCATCTTTACCATCTGGTAACTGACAAATGTTTTTTATCTTTAAAAGTTTACATACACACTCACATAGGTGATTGTTGTGTTTTGATGATAAAAACTATCATTTGTCGTTTCCCAGGCCTAACAAAGATGACCATAATTAGGCGAGCTGATTAACATTTGAAGTAACTCAATATTGTTACCGTTTCTTGCAAAGTTGACTTCTGCTTCATTATGATGAACAGATCAGTCAGAACTTCAGATTACCACCGATTTTTATGACGGACAATATCGAAACGGAAATTGAATAGGCAGCCTTTTTTGCAGTTTGTTAAGAACCTCTGGGATCCCGATACATCGATTTACATCATTGGATCAAAAATGTCGAAATTTATGGTGACGACTGTTTTGACTTTATAAAAAACACCTTGGATACACAGATATATGTACTTTTGATTACTATCGCATGAAAACTCGGGAAAACTTAAAAGGTTATTAACGTTGGTTAACATGCTATATTTAGATTTTTTTTTATCAGAAATAAACACTAAAACGATACCCCTGTCATAATCCGCAAGCCCATAAGACCATAACAGAGAAGATGGTATTTCACGTACACCTCGGTACAGCGACACGATAGTAGACTATAGAAACGATAACCATGTTGTTTTTTTACTGTTTAACCTTTTTACCACTTTCAAGAGTTCAATTCTCAAAAACCCTAAAACATGTCTTTAGTCATTTATGTTTGGGAATACTCCTGTGAAGTTTCGGATAAAACAGTTTAAATAGTCAAGTTTCCCCTACAAACTTTAGACTCATTGCACCCTCTAATGAGTGGATTTTGACTTAACCTTTTTTAGAGCGCCCCTACACCCTCAAAGAAACCTACGCGCTATATTTGGAATCTCTAGAACCAGAAATGAACATAAATAATAAAATTATATTGATATTTTTCGAATTTTACCCCATCACACCATAACCGTGTACATAGTATTTCACGTCTGCCGCGTTAAATTTTAAAATCGTTTTTGTGATCTACGTCCCGATAAACCATAGAAACGATACCCAACTTGATTTTTTCACTTCCTCACCCTTTTTACCTTTTTCAGGGGTTAAATTTTCAAAAAACCTGCAAACATGTCTTTATTACTTTGAAGAATACTCCTAGGAAGTTTCGGACAAAATAGTCCAACTAATCTTGTTTCGCCATACTAACTTTGGACCCCCATTGCACCCTCTAGGGAGTGGATTTCGACTTAACCTTTTTAGAGCACCCCTACATCCTCAAAGAAACTTACGCGCTAAATTTGGAATCTCTAGAACCAGAAATGAACATAAATATAAATAAATAATAAAATAATATTGATATTTTTCGAATTTTACCCCATCACACCATAACCGTGTACATAGTATTTCACGTCCGCCGCGTTAAATTTTAAAATCGTGATTGTTTTCGTGATCTACGACTCGATAAACTATAAAAACGATACCCATCTTGATTTTTTCACTTTGTCACCCTTTTTACCTTTTTCAGGGGTTGAATTTTTAAAAAGCCTTAGGCATACCTTTACTCAATTACTTTAAAGAATACTCTTGCGAAATTTTGGATAAAATAGTTCAACCAATCTTATTTCGCCATACAAACTTTGGACCCCCATTTCAACCACTTAGAAGGTGAATTTTGAAAAATCCTTTCTTAGTGCTCGTCTACACCATAAAAGGAACCTACGTGCTAAATTTGGAGTCTATAGGACCAGGGGTTTAGGCTGTGCGTGCATCTTTATCAGGAAGCTTCTTCTTTTATATATATATAGATAAAAGATAAATAATAAAATTATATTGATATTTTTCGAATTTTACCCCATTACACCATAACCGTGTACATAGTATTTCACGTCCGCCGCGTTAAAATTTAAAATCGTTATTGTATTCGTGATCTACGTCCCGATAAACCATAGAAACGATACCCAACTTGATTTTTTCACTTCGTCACCCTTTTTACCTTTTTCTGGGGGTTGAATTTTCAAAAAACCTTTAACATACCTTTACTCAATTACTTTAAAGAATACTTTTGCGAAGTTTCGGATCAAATAGTTCAACTAATCTTATTTCGCCATACAAACTTTGGACCCCCATTTCAACCCCTTAGAAGGTGAATTTTGTAAAATCCTTTCTTAGTGCTCGTCTACACCATAAAAGGAACCTACGTGCCAAATTTGGAGTCTATAAGACCAAGGGTTTAGGCTGTGCGTGCATCTTTATCAGGGAGCTTCTTCTTTTATATATGTCGGAGACATGCTTCAGTTGGCGCAGACGTGTACGACATGGCAAGTCGTTGAACGTCGGAATAGTGTTATTTACATCGATAATAGTCTTATTTGCAATGTTTAGATTTAATTTGTTAAGAGTTATAAAATGTAGAAAACGATAAGCAATGTTTTGCTTGAGATGTTCTTTGCTTGGTCCATGCAGGTAGACATTAAACGTGATGTTGATATCTACCCGCCTATGAAACAGTAGTTTGTGAGCGCACGGTATAAAAGGTCACTAGCGCAGTGTTCAGGGATTCATTCTTGATTTAGACTTGGAATAAAGCATTCCAGGGTTGAGTAAATGATGCATGGACGCAAGCTTATAACTCTCCAGTCGTTTTCTATCAGTATAGTTTAAAGTGTTGTAAATAGTCTTGTTTTAAGTGTGTACTTGTTGTCATTATTTAAAGTTTGGAAAATGTAAGACCGTCTGAGTTTCTTGCTGGTTCTTCTCACGACAGAGGTTTATCATTTGTGAACCAGTATAATAAAAGATTGTAATTTACCTTGTGTTTAATTATGTGCGTCCATGCATAGTATACACCTTTGTAAGTAGGTACGATGAGTATTAAGAATTAAATATTCGCCCCCCCTGTTCTCGGTTGTCCTTCTGACATCAGAAAGTGGGATGTTGACTAATCGCCTACAATAAGTGGTGATCATGTACCACACGTAAAGAGTGAGGTTTGAAATCATCGACAGTCGGTAAGGTTGAACTATCGTTTCTTTTTTATTTGGTGTAAGGTGTAAACCACTCGTATCTTTTGAAGCAAAGTCTGTTTCGAGACGTAATTTGAGATATCAAGTTAGTTTTTTTTATGGAATTTCTATTGTTGCAATAAGTGTGGGTAGGTATCTCACCCACTTCACAAAAAAAAACAGTAATTTGAATAATTTCAAAGAATATCATGGCTCATACTTGTTACTTTTCTGACTTTTGAAATACTACCAGTTCTGAAATACGGGCAAGTAACCCGTGGTTTTGTTTTGTGGTCTACCAAAAATTGATTAGAGATTTCGTATGCCTGTTTTTTTAAGTTTTCTATGCGTGTGAAATTTATGTTACAGAATGTTTCGTGATGATTTCGTTCGTGATGAATTGATGATACTGATGACTATGTTGTGGCAATGAAACGAGCTCAGAATGTTTCAATTTCAAGAACAACACGTTCATAGTAGCCAGAAGTTCCGTTCATGACGACTATGCTGTTGCGATGAAACTACCACAATTTCTTGTGAAACGTCCAGGAAATGAAGGAGAATAAAGACTCCAGCTCTTCGGGAGTTGCTTTTGGAGCAACGGATGTACAAGGACAGGTTTCGTTCCAATTGTTTTAATGCAAAATTCGAAGCATTAATTTAAAGAAATAACAGTTTGACATTTCTATTTTTAGCGTGAAGTTTTTGTGTTTACAAAAACGTTTTAATCTTTGCGAGATTAACTTGGTTGTAGTAAAGTGAAGCCCATTATTATTTTAATACAAAGTTACCAAAGGATACCAATACCCTAACCTCAACTTTTTACTTTTGTGATCAGGTTAAGTTGAGAGCTCGCGTGCAAAATATCTCTGTCATAAAACTGATACCGTACAATTTGATGATTACAGTTCAACATGGTGAATCAGAGCCTGCAAGCTATTGCTGTCATCATGTCCCGACGGCGCGGCAGAGGCTGATGGCTGGTGTCGCTGCTGCCTACCGTGAACACGTGGTGCAGCGCGTGGTGTAGACACGTTGTCAATCCGGTGAGGAGTTCACGTTTTGTTGAGCTATTTGAGCCCTGAGCTAATGTTGTTGAGTCATCGAGGGCTTCTACCCTTTCGATTCTATAGTGTTAAAACTTGAGCAAGAAATGCAACATTAAAACTAAATTAGACAGCGATAACGTAAGGTTACGCAAGTTTATTATAGACTTTATTAAAGTTTTATTAAACGCATTGAGATGTTTTTTAACAATTTCTGATATAGGATGATGATGATGATGATGATGGTGATGATGATGATGATGATGATGGTGATGATGATGATGATGATGATGATGATGATGATGATGATGATGATGATGATGATGATGGTGGTGATGATGATGGTGGTGATGATGATGGTGATGATGGTGGTGATGATGATGGTGGTGATGATGATGGTGGTGATGATGATGATGGTGGTGATGATGATTATGGTGGAGATGATGGTGATGATGATGATTATGATGATGATGGTGGTTATGATGATGATGATGGTTGTTATGATCATGATGGTGGTTATGATGTTGATGATGGTTATTATGATGATGATGATGGTTATTGTGATGATGATGGTGGTTATGGTGATGATGATGTTAATCATTTCTTATTATTTGGACCGTCAATAGTTTCAGTTTGACTACCTTAGTTCAATTTAAAATGGTGGGTACTAGAATTAGTCATTATAGTTTGCAATCGTATAGTTTGCAATCGTGGAATGAAACTATTTACATTTTTGTTGGGTTCAGTTTTCTCGGACTACATACACCATTTATCATTCGTAGTCGTAGGTGTAAAATCGGATCTATTTTTCCGTCTCAGTGCGGCCACGACTGTGAGTGGCGTGCGTTTGGTTTAATGGTGTAAGTGGTCAATGCGTTTTGATTGTTCGACAGCCATGGAGGTGGTTGTTAAGACTCTATTGCTCGGTGTAGCATCTGGAGTATTGTAACTGCTGTGAGTACTGCAACCCAGTTGTTGTTTTTGTTGAAGTGAAGTGTTTCATTTTTACTATTGTAGAACTATGTCGGTTACTAGCTAGTAAAGTAGTAAGTACATAGATAGACTTGCTAGTCTGTTTCAAATGTTAATGAAGTTGATTTTAATTCCATTAGTTGATTAAATGAGTACCTAAAGAAAATATGATACTGAATTGCGACATTTAATTTTTTATTAACTACTTTAAATGCGACAAGGGTAATTGTTAAATTTAATGAGTTCTTATGTCATTTGAGCTTTCAATGGACTGAGAGCAAGTTCGATGGGTTGAGCGTGATCTAATAATCGCATCGGAAGTTTCGGAGCATGTAAAAGGTGCACGTGGACTGCTTTTTATGTGCAGTATACTCTTTGCGAGGAGTAGCACTTACGTGGCTGAAATGGTTAACTTCTGATGGGTTATTGGATCCTAACAAGCCCATGGACAGAAATTAAATCAGGTGCATGGTTATGGTGTTGTAATGGTATCTGCGATGCTATTCAAAGCCGGTTGGACAGACAACTACCTTAGCCATACACTCCAGAGTCACTTCCTCACAGAGAGGATCTGAACCACTATAACTTATGCACGTCGGTGACGAAGGAAGTTAATTCTCGACCTGAGCCGCGTCCGGCTCGGGAAGAGGCGCAGGACAGTCTCTCCTAAGCGTAAGTGTTAAACTAGGACAGGTCTAGTTTCTCAGGAATGCCAAAACTTCTAGGATCAATAACGTTTGCTACCCGCAACAGATTTGGATCCGACTATATGTCCCAGTATGGACAAGAGAGCATGTGAGTGCACGAGTGCACTGAGAGTAGAGGTGTCTTATTATTTTGATGTTGGTTTTGATGTTATAAGGCACCTTTCAATGACACAGGCGGCTCAATAGCCGTCAATTGGGGTGGCCACCCTGGTGTGTACTCTCGGCTCTTATGATAGTGGAATTAAGTTATCTGATGCAAGTCGTATAACGTCCGGTCTGTGCTGGCAATTAATCAGGCCTTATCATGCGTATGTTGCAGCATTCCCTCCCTCTAATTATTATTACGTATGTAAATCACGCAAAGGCAAGTTCTGAATTAAGGTGCAAGTTCTGTTTGAGATGAAAGTGAACCCCCTGAAATTGCGTCCGTAGAAGCTTTCCCCGGACTGGTTAGATCGCCTCTACATCCGCGTCAAAACTACCAATACACATCGGAGCTTTCCTTCCTGTAATTGATCCTAGTCGTCTATTAAGGCCAAGTTTATCAGGTACTGTGAAATTATGACAGCTTTAGGATAGTACCGGTTGTCTGTCCAAACTGTGATTTAATGATGGTTTATTACTTGGGATCGGGACAAATAATTAGGCCGTTATTTGAAATTAAAATCAGACTGTTTAAAAGCGTATTTATTGTACCGCGAGGCACTTAGAATTCTAATTGAATGACTCTACTTACGGTTCGGAAGGTTTGGACCACTGGCGAAGAAGAACCGCAAAGAAACTTGCCAGATTAATCTTTTGATCTCTTTTGAACAGCTATTATTAATATTTACAATTCGATAAAATATATTCGAGTCCTTATTAACCCGATGGGGACAACAAAACTATTCAGTAATCTATATTTACAGTTAACTAACCTGAAACACAGGCTAACTATCTACAAAGTACATATACAACTAAGTTACATAGTCTGTGTCTCCTAGGGATATCACGTAAAGTGGGGAGACCTTTAACAATAAGTTTAACTAATACTTATTTAAATCACTAATAAATTGTTCTTTTACACAAAAGTGAATCAATTATCACGCAAGTACGTTCTCTACATTAAAGGGTCGATTGAGTGCAATAGCTGGTCATGAGCGAAATACACAACAACACAGAGAAAATTACACAAACTGTACAATTATAATTATTAAATATTCATATTTATAGGTCTAGCTGAGCACAAGTTAGGGCTGGTATCGCTTGGATTACGCTCGGCTAGAGCGTCGGTGGTTCAATACCGCCAGCGGTGAGAGTCGAACTCACTACGCTTACCAATAATACGAACATACAATATGGGTTACAGTTTAATCGGATGAAGCCTTTTTCAAATCAAATTTCTAAAAACAGTTTAGGCGTCGACGTCTCGCAGTTGTTATACAGTCAATCTTTCTATAACAGATCCTTTACAAGGGTTTAGATTCATCCGATTAACCTCCTTAAATATCAAGTACTTAGCTTTGGTTTAGCCGCCAAACTGCTGTACCACAACACTGAATTTACTCTAAACTATCAAAACAATAATGGCAAAATATTAGAGATATGCACAATGATTATTCACTAGGTACACAAGACCTCTGTTCTCTTCAGCGTCTCCCAGATTAGTGCCCGTCTTTCCTTACATACTGAATTAGGTAAACTTAATTACTAAGACTTTATTTACATCATACAATCTAATATTCTAACACAACGTCACAGGGGTCAACTTCATTTGACACTCCCTCTGGGATTTATCTATCCCCGTCCCGTGAGGTGTTTTGTCTTGCTTCCCCTTACGCCGCAAGCTATTGTTATCTCCTTCGTCCGGAGATAGCGCTCCCAACTCCGGAGTCGCTCGCAGGTGTTCCGCTCGGGCTGTAAAAGTCGGAAAGAACCAAAGCAGTAACGGTATTGCATAATAAATCCCACGTCCAGATGGTCAAACTATCCTTACCAACTTTTCATAACCTTTCTCTCTTGGTGCATTCCCCGAAACATCTATTGTCTAAATTCTCACGCACTTAGCGATAGCTTTTGGTAATAAATATGTTTAAAAGAGAAACACAAAATGTTTGGGTTAAACTGTTTATTGACTAATGCATTCTATTGTATCGATATTCGCTAATGTATTTCCTTTTAGTTTATTGCTCACCATGTGTTAAAACATCTTGGTTTTGGCAATTAAATAATTTTACAAGGTAGAGGAAAAATGTATTCTCAATTACCTATGGGCTTTCAAACACAAAAAATTAAACTATTCAAGTTGCCATTACAGTGTAACCTGGTTGAGTAACTTAAGTTTTTGTTTGAGTCGAGGGATTGACTCTTTAGTTTAAATCATTTTGACTTTAAATTGGCAAAACTGAACTTGGTTTTCAAGAAATGTAACTGAGTGATATTTGATGACGTGATGATAGATGTGAATTTTTGGTCGTTTCGTTCTGGGGGTAAAAATGAGCAGGGGTGTTAATTGCCTAAAGACTGGCATGATTTTTATATTGTCTTATCAAAATCCCAAACGTGATGACAAATGTTGAAATCGTATGTTGGGCAAAGTAATTAGTTGGCTTCAGAGTATGCCCACAGTCAGTTTGGTGACTGTGGATGGTTTCCGTACAATCATGTGATGATTGTAGACAGTGTTCCTGCGTACCTAGCTGAGGTCGTGGATGAAGTGTGCCTACAGTATTATGGTGACTGTAGATGGTATTCCTGCGTACCTCGCTGAGGTCGTAGATGAAGTGTTCCTACAGTATTAATGGTGACTGTAGATGGTATTCCTGCGTACCTTGCTAAGGTCGTGGATGATGATTTTGCCAACAATGTTGTTGAGAGTTTTAGAGTGTTCTTTCAAACTTTACTCTGGTCAGTCAGTTAATTTAAGTGTTGACCGCGCTGAAGGTTATAGATGTGTCTGTGTACTTTACTCGGATAGCGAGTGTTTTGTGACATGTTGATGACTGTAGATTGTTTTTCTGTGTACATTGCTGAGGTCATGGGCGATGAGTTTGCTTACAGCATTTCTGATAACTGTTGGTGGTATACCTGCGTACTTTGCTAAAGTGGTGGATGTGTATAGAGTCACATTGACGATTGTAAGATGTTCCTACGATGCTCTAACAGGTTATAGAAGAGGAGTGTGAAATGATCGTGTGTAAAATTGTTTCAAATTTGGTTTCGTAAAATGTAACAGTAGTCATTTCTAGCCCATTATGTATTGAGGTCAGAATGGGTCGACCGTACCAGAGGCTTGATCGTAGCCGTAGCCCGTTGTGTCTGCCTGTGAGTAGTCCGTGGATACGCGGTGCGCGACAGACTCTGGCGGAGGTCGCGTTTTAGAGACCGTAGTGTCATAGGGATGAATCGGCGATCCCTTGGGGATGCGCGTAGTGTGTGTGGTTATGTGATAACCAATAGGCCACGAATGACATTATGTTCCTCCGAAAGTTTTCTGTAATGTTTTACGTAAAATGTGGCTACGAAAGCCAGATGATACTTGTTTGCTCTAGATTTGAAATTGGTGGTAATTAATTGACCATAAGTGATCCTAAATTCAGTTGCAAAGATTAAAATTATTTTTCTTGAGTTGAGATGATTTTATGTAGACAGATAATTTGGTCAGGAGTGACCGAGTGGTAACAAAGACTACTGGTGTACGTGTTTGTTTCAGATACAAGCGAGGACGCTTGTCTTGTCAGTATGGCCGTGTCGGAGACATGCTTCAGTTGGCGCAGACGTGTACGACATGGCAAGTCGTTGAACGTCGGAATAGTGTTATTTACATCGATAATAGTCTTATTTGCAATGTTTACATTTAATTTGTTAAGAGTTATAAAATGTAGAAAACGATAAGCAATGTTTTGCTTGAGATGTTCTTTGCTTGGTCCATGCAGGTAGACATTAAACGTGATGTTGATATCTACCCGCCTATGAAACAGTAGTTTGTGAGCGCACGGTATAAAAGGTCACTAGCGCAGTGTTCAGGGATTCATTCTTGATTTAGACTTGGAATAAAGCATTCCAGGGTTGAGTAAATGATGCATGGACGCAAGCTTATAACTCTCCAGTCGTTTTCTATCAGTATAGTTTAAAGTGTTGTAAATAGTCTTGTTTTAAGTGTGTACTTGTTGTCATTATTTAAAGTTTGGAAAATGTAAGACCGTCTGAGTTTCTTGCTGGTTCTTCTCACGACAGAGGTTTATCATTAGTGAACCAGTATAATAAAAGATTGTAATTTACCTTGTGTTTAATTATGTGCGTCCATGCATAGTATACACCTTTGTAAGTAGGTACGATGAGTATTAAGAATTAAATATTCGCCCCCCCTGTTCTCGGTTGTCCTTCTGACATATATATAGATTTATCCTTCATGCAAATGCAAAATAATGGGCCTACTAATGATAAGACGTCAACGGGGTGCGGGACGCAGAGGGCGGCGGAAAGGGGTGAGCGACCTGCGCACGAGTTGGCAACATAGCAGTTACCTCAATCTCGGTGACTAGGTCAGGGACGGTCAGTGTCACGGTTGACGTAGGTATGTGCGCACGCGCCGCATCGTACTACCTTCAGTCGGAAATTGCTCGTACGAAATGGTTCGTAGTTATTTTCTCATTGGGGAAAATGCAGTGGCAGCCCAGCGGCTATACGCTGAAGAAAGTGTGCCCCGCCTGGAAAATGCCAGTGTTATAGCTATGGCCAGCCAGGTCAACAGATTTGACCCCGTGTGACTGTTTTTGTGGGGTGAGGGTAGGCCCAAAATTTAAAAGACTTAAAAAATCTAATAATAAGTGCATTTGATGAACTTGAAAGTGAGAACTACAGACTTGTGTTGGGAAATATCGAAGGAAACATTCTAAAACGGGCAAGAGTGTGTTTAGATAACCACGGCCAACATTTTGAACACTTGCTTAAGTATGTGAATTAATTAATTAGTATGAGAAATGGACTCCATTAATCAGGTATGTTTTTTTTATTCCAATTATTGTGCATAAAGTTGATTTCAAGTGTTTAAATACGCCTCAATGAAGAAAGTTTCTGTCCTTAGTGCAAGTATGAAGGAAGATTTGGGATCAAGTAAAATTTTTTTGCCAAGTCATAATCATAAGTTAATTATCATTGCCGCTTTTCTAAGCCGCCATGCCACGTGCGATGACGTTGTAAACAAACAGTTGCCAGTTCGTGTGTTTTGCTAGTTATGTACATTGATAATGCGTAATGCGTCCAATTTTCTTATTAGGTTTGCGGATAAGTTCAAACATCGGTATTTTAGTTTTTTGTTCTAAATGGGTAGTAACAAAAAATGTTAGTATTCTGTAACTTGGACTACTATTACGTATGTTGATTTATTGTACTGGTGAAAAAATAACCCTGTATAGTGATGAAGCTATGTATACATACGAATCGTCAGTGAAATCTAAAAAAATGTAAACAAATATGGCTGACTTGACATAGTAATTGACGTCTTAGCCACATATTGTGAAACATGTTCGCAGATATATTTTTACGTTAGTACTAATAAATATCGATAATTTTTACTGAAAATCAATGTTTAAGATTTTAAATTCGCAATAAAGCCAAGATTGTGTTCTAAAAGAGCGTGATTATGGAATTGGTTGGGTTTGTCAAGTTTTTGTTTTAGATTCTACTGACAATTGGTATACAACCTCTGTAGACGATTCCGCTTCGCTTTTACAATCGCCACCGCTGCAGCTGTGGCAAATGCGCTTGCCGTATTACCTGCCCGGTTTACGATTATAGCACTGCACTTACAAGTCTCACCGGGAGTGCTATCTTGTTCACGACCACTTTATCGTTATGATCGGGATACATTTATTTATTCATCAAAACTGCACAAACCATACCAATACACCATTTTTATCACTTTCGAAAAGCGATAGCATATTTGGTATGATATTTTGTTTTTTCGGTCCCTGGAGTGTATGCAGTGTTTTTTCGGAGAAAACTGAATGAGAACTTTTAAACGTATAAACACCCTGTTAATTTGAGTATTAACTGAAAACTCTTTCAAAAAATTCTAATATCTCTATTACCTACCATTTTACTGTAACTGGGCCACGTTGTCAATGTGATGTTATTTTTTGTCTGATTGTGTTATAGGACAAGAAAATATATTATTTTCAGAAATTAATTCATAGCAGGCTGAAAATCATTTTAATATTTTAATTTAGTTCTAAATGTGTGAAATCCGAATTCGCACATTACCGCTTAACGTTGAGCTTAACGATTTAGAGCCAAGTAAATGTCAAATTATTGTTAAAAATTAAATGGATAACTTATTCAGGTTCCTCTTTAATACATATGTATTAAAGAGGGTTAAATTCTGCGTCAAAACAGCGCGTTAATGTTCAAATTTGGTTCAGTCTAAATTAAAAACTCATAACCTATTTTTCTTATCTTCCGAAGCTATTATATCCGAAAAAAAAAACACTATCAACTATTACTTTATTAACTAAACATTTCTTTTATTTTGCTGTAGTTGTTGAATAAGTCAAAATAAAATTCTGTCCTCCCTTACCTAATTTTTGATCCGTGGGTCCAAAAAATATTTAAAAAAAATCATGAAGAGGCTTATGGAATACTTACAATAAAAAATAAAATTAAAATTAAAATATTTGGAACTAATCGGCCCAGCCAGTTTTGAATAAATATACTCAATACTTAATAATTAATTGCAAATAATGGTTATAAGAAGGCCTTTGACAGTGTGGAATTATGGTTCGTTGTTCAGTCACTGCAAAATGCTCGAGTAGATCACAGATATATCAAATTAATTAAGCACATATACGACAAGGCAACCATAAAAGTAACCTTAGCGGAACCAACAGAACAAATAGCGATAAACAGAGGAGTAAGACAGGGAAACAACCTTTCTCCAAAGCTATTCACTTTAGTTCTGGAAGATGTGTTCAAGAAGTTGGCATGGGAGCAACGTGGTCTTAATATAGAGGGAAGCAGACTGAATAACCTTAGGTTCGCGGATGACATTGTCCTGCTCACGGATAACCCTGAAGATCTGCAGACGATGATACAGGAACTGAGTGACGCCTCTTTGCAAGTTGGTTTGGAAATGAACTTAGGGAAAACTAAGATAATGACTAACAAATAAACCACCATAGAACAAGTAAAGAAGTACGTTTACTTGGGACAGGAGATCAGAATGTGCAAAGACAATCAAAGCAATGAGGTCAACAGACGGATAAGATTCATGTAGGCTGCCTACTCGAAACTCGATTTTGCTTTTAAAATGCGAATTTCGGCGGAACAAAAATCCAGAATATTCAACCAATGTATTCTACCAGTGCTCACTCATGGTGCCGAAACTTGGGTTTTTACAAAAAACGTCATCCACAAACTGAAAGTAGCTCAGAGAGCAGTGGAAAGAAAGCTGGTAAGAATATCCCAAATGGACCTTAAAACAAACAAATGGCTTCGAGAACATAGTAAAGTCGCTGATGTAACTAAGTGAGTAGCGCAGTTGAAGTGGGAGTGGGCCGGATACGTTGCGCGTAATGAGAGATCCTGGTACAAACGTCTGCTTGAGTAGAAGCCATAGGGAGAGAAGCGCCCGCAAGGACGACCACAAATGCGCTGGAAAGATGACGTGAAGAGGATCGCGTGCGTAAATTGGATGCATGTGGCTCGGTGCCGGAGAGAATGGAAAGCATTGAAGGAGGCCTACACCGAAATGGTTGAAAAAGGCTAAAAAAGAAGAAGAAGAATGGTTACAATGTTTATTTTCAAAACTATACAATTTATATACATAGATTAAGGGCTGATTTTTCAATCCACAGTTAAAAGTATCCGTCAGTTAAAAGTATTACCATCCTTATCGCTGGTCATCAGTCAAAAAAGGATAGAGCTAACATTTATTTGACAGTTACTATTATCTGGGGATTGAAAAATCAGTACTAAATCTAACTAATCTACTTAACCTAACCTATATCTAAGATTGGCCCATGTGGCATTATACCGAGGATGCTGGCGGCATTTCCTCGCTGTATCGCAATGCTGATGCATTGTGCGAGGAAGTCACCAGCTTTTCGGTCTTTAGTAACGTCAACCAGACGTTTCGCGATCTCAGCAAACAATTTGCGTGCGCTGGGGCGCCATGAACCTAAAGTTTCTACGTCAAACGGTACAGAATCGTAGGTACTCTATGCCGAGGCCCTTATATTTATTACGTTTGAAAAAATCGGCATTTTCATCTACATGTAATTATTGACCTTAGTTGTACCATGTTGGGCGCAACAAATGAAGAGGAAGGCATTAGTTTACGTAATAAAATATATCTATTTCATTCTTTGTTAAACTGCGGAATCCTTGAAATGCACTTGGCCCGACATGCTTTTAGTCGTTTTTTTATGGCATGAAAGTGGTAAAAAAGCATCCTGCTTCGCAATAGCAAGCAGTTCCTGTAGCTTGTGGACGTTTGTAAATCCACACTCACCTCATCTGATTTTGGTGAGTAAAAAATATGTTCGAACAGTAAAATAAACCAGCATTTTAAATAAAAGACCTTGTTTTAACTCAAATAAGATACCTACTTAGGTACATTTTATGTATACGTACGGTCGAAATTAGCTGAAATCAAATTAATGTACCTAGCAATTATATGAAAATTCGAAAATTAATAACAACGATTATTACTTACCCGTACTTATCGTGAAATACCCACCACAAAATATTTAATCAGACTAAGCACTCAGCGGTTTGAAATAAGCCGCTTATAATTGTTCATTTCACAAGGGCATTTTATTAAATTACATTTTGTCTATGTAGTTGCAGGTAGGTACATACCTAATAAACATTTTATCTTAATTGTACTTATTCAGCATTATTTTTAAATCAAGCTGCTCGAGAACTAGGCCGGACTTTCTTTTTAAATAGCCTAAAATTTTTCCAAGGAAGCTTTTATGATAATATTAATAATGATGTTTTATTTCTGAAAAAGTAGACAAGCAATGCAATGCTGTCAGTGTCATGTATTTTATAGAAAAAAACGTTTGAGATATTTCTCTCACGAGAAACATTCTCCGGGATTCATCCAAGTGATTAATGTCTGCGTACACATAAATTATCCACAAACAAAATGTCCTCGAATAAATTTTGCCCCAACGAGGCTCATCCAGAAACCGTGTCCGTAAACACTTACGAATGGCTCGGCCCCCAGTTTGGAGGTAGACATCAAAGGAGTCGGTGTGAGACGGGTGCCGCGCTGCGGTTGCGTTCATTTCCGAAGGCAAATTCAGTATAGATCGTCTGACCGCCACCAAATTTCCTTACCTTGGCCGTGGACCGATTTACAAATATATAGCAATTAGGACTTGCTTGAAATTCTTTGTATTTAAATTTAAATTAACTGTGTGTGTCTTTAATATCTTGACATATAAATCTGTTTCTGTAAAGAGTTTTAAGGAATGAATAAAATAATATGGATTTAAGGGTTAAAAATTAAATATCTTCATATGAAAGGGTTCCTTGCTAGTGAGCACTTTCACGTAGATTTGAAAGCTATATTTATTTGTTATGTTTTTGGAAATAATAAGGAACCTATTTATCTACACCTTTACCACGAACCCTCTAAAATAAATAGGTATTGACTTTTGAAACTAGTTATTACGAAAAGCATTACATTTATGACAATATATTTTGAAGTGGAATTATGTATATTCTGTTAACCTTTACCACGAATCCTCTAAAATAAATAGGTATTGACTTTTGAAACTAGTTATTACGAAAAGCATTACATTTATGACAATATATTTTGAAGTGGAATTATGTATATTCTGTGTGTAATACTCGTAAATGCCATACGTTGTCGAACGGTGTATTTTATATGGATTTCGTTGTACCTTCTGGATTTAGAAATTTTAGAATAATGCACGAGCGTTAAACACAAAATCAGGTTCTTATTTAATAAGCAGGTAAGGCAAGCAAAGCAGCGGATTTATTATTTAGGAATACGTTATGTTTACT
>JALPQI010012366.1:0-13574 GCA_025490895.1 Thaumatotibia leucotreta
GATATGATTTAGCAAAAGTAGGTATAATGATTGTGTAAAATATTTCACGCTATTTTAAAAACAAACTGGCTCTCTTTGTGAAGTAAATAGATTACTTAGGTACATACATACGGATGTACTGATGGGTCGTTCTCGGTAATTTCCCAATGTTATTATGGGGAAAGTTTCCATTTGGGAATATTCCCCATACTGTATTGGGTAAGTTACCGGGAACGACCCATCACTATACGGATGTCAGCGGATTTGGGAATAGTAAGTATGTACGCATAAGGAATTAAGGAGGTATTTAAATGCCTGCAATCGCCACGCAGGGCAAGCGCTTTGGCGATCGCATTAGTGTGTTGTGTCCACATCAATCTTCAATAAATGAGTTGGTGAAGTGACAAATGCATTCTTACTGCCGTCATCACTGAATCAGGAAGTTCACAGCGTGAAAACAAAATTTAACGTCATGATTTTGTGCTACGTAGTTAAATTCTATGTAATATTTTTTTCACAAACATGCAATAAATTAAAATAGACTCGGAAGTATCGCTTTTAGGGCGCGGGTAACTCCCTGGGATGGAAATGGAATTTCATAGAACGCTCAAGCGGCGCAAATATGCAGCTATAGATTCCAGATGCATATTTTTGGGGTAGTAACTCTTGGCCCCTGGGGACCTGGAGCCCATCAGCTATTTAAAGGGCGTAAGAAGCGGCTCGTAGACACCACCGGTAACCAGAAACCTGGCTATTACCTCGCCCAGCGAATAGCAATTGCTATTCAGCGAGGTAATTCCGCCAGCCTCTGGGGCCTCTGGGCACCCTACCATTAGACACGGAGCTCGAGTCTATTTTTTATTTGTAAATATTTGTTACTATGTCGTTTTTGTATGGATAGTTTTATTTCCTTAGTGTTAATTAATTTTCTATTTTTTTTGTAAATTGGTTTTGTGTTTAATAAGTTTTTACTGTATCAATAAACTATTGTTTTTTTTTAATCTTTAAGAAAGATGTTCAACTTTCCATTGTCCATTTTGTGGCACTACTGTTTTTTAATTTTTTTTTTTACATATTCGTGTTGATTTTGTTAATGTGTATATTTGTGTCACAAATAAATGTTTTTTCTTTCTTTCTTTCTTTCAACCTGACAAGCCAACCTGGCAACATTGTCATGACCCCGCTGGTATCGCAATATCGTCGATGATTTATAATTGCTTACCATCAGGCGATCCATCTTGCTTCCTATGTTATAAATAATAGATGAGAGTTATTTTCGTCTTCAGCGGAAAATAGTACCTCAGCGTACAGTCTACATAGCAATGCTTGTTCCTATTCTGAATTAATTTTATATTACGGTGAAGGATAACATCGTGAGTCAGCATACACCTGCGAAGAAATTCAAGGGTGTATGTGAAGTCTCCAACAAGTACTGGGTCAGCGTTGGGACCACGAAAAATAGGCACGTTTGATGTTCGAATTGCGGAAAAAATGGCCAGAATACAACAACAACAACAACTTTTATATTATAATTTGACAATACTTTATTACTTTACGATGCTATCAGTAGCAGCCCATGCATTCCCGCCTTTACTTATGTTGAAGCACTGGCTGATATATCTATACTTTTAAAAAATTAAAAAAGAAAACAATTGAGAATAGGCGCGCACGTATTGTGGTAAGTTTTTTCCAGTTACTTCTAATACCAGTAAATAAGTATGTAGCATGAACTAAAAATGCGTTTTGCGTCAATAATGAGGGAAAACATATTTAGAGACAAAGATTTTCAAAGACAGGTGGTATTATCTGTGAAACAAAACTAAATCTACATTTACTAACGTTATACTTAGTGCAGTCAGAAATACGTGTTTTAAATCTTTCGGGTTATTAAAGGACGGATCGATTAAGCACTGGACATGTTTTTCCGTGGACCCTTCATTTTGTATCGAAATCATGGAGTGAACTTAAACTTTTGACCCGTACTGTATTAGCTGGAGAGCCAGTGAACCCTGAGAGTAACGGTCTTCCTGTAAGGTTAGAAATTTGTATACTAACGGTTTATGGAATTCTAAGAGCAATAGCCATGACCTGGCAGGCGTCAGCCCTGCACGTCATCAGGCCCTTTATTTTTTGAACTGTTAAGTAAATTGGATTTCAAAACTTGTTTCTGTAAGTTTGAAAAATTTATAGGATAAAGTTAATTTATTGTACATCTTAAAAAAAAAAAAACAGGCGATTACAATAAGCAGAAGTACATGACAGGTCAATTAGAAAACGCACAGTTGATGAGGTAAAATAAACTTCATCCTGTATACTCGAAATTTTTATATGTCTTCAAATAAACGTCTCGGAGTAAGTACCCTGCTCATTCTTGTAGGGAGCCGAGGAGTTTTGAACAAAAATAGACTAATGAAATTCTTTGAAGAATTAAATACTCTTAAAGTTAAAGAGATTATCATGTTTACATTTCCATACTGTAATGAAATGTCAAAGACAGAAAATGATACTAGATATAATTTAAATCTGACCATGTATAAGCTGTGTACATATAATTATAGTAATAAGTTTAGGCTAATTGACATTAACAATTATGTTAATAAGAATAAGTATTATTTTCCTATTGTTTCTATGACTAAAGGTAAGTTTTACCTTTCTAATTATTGTAAGAGACAAATAGCTCTGTCGCTATCCTATTGTTTTGATATATCTGCCAAAAATTTGGCAAATAACTGTGCTCCTATTGAGCAATCAATTATGAACTCGGAATTGGTTCCAATTTTAACCAATAATTTAAATTAAATGATAAGACAAAAGAGTGCCATATCTCTGGCAAATTAGTCTCTAATAAATTAATTGAAAATTGTAATAATAATAGAAAACTCATCCACCTGGTTCATCAAAATATTCAGTGTATTAGAGGAAAAGATTTGCAGATTGAACTTTTCTTAAATGAATTTAATATTGATATTCTATGTATAACTGAACATTGGTTAAAAAGTAATGAAGTGGTGCCTCAGTTTAATAATCACCAGGTGGCTAGTTCGTTTAACAGACTTAGTTCCATACATGGTGGGTCATTAATTATTTTAAATAAAGAATTAAAATTTAAGGAACGTAAGGACATTGTTTCTCTGTCTGTTGAACGGACTATAGAATTGAGTGCTATTGAATTAGATAAATTTATTGTTGTATGTGTGTACAGGCCGCCTTTAAGTAATTTTGAGCAATTTGAAAGTGTAATGGAATCTGTGCTTCATAAAATATCAGTTTGCGGTAAGAAGTTACTTATATGCGGCGACTTTAATGTAAACCTTTTAGAAAATTCAACAACAAGTACAAGATTGTTGAATCTATTTAAGTCTTCTAAACTCAACCACATTTTTATGGAGCCTACTCGTATCAGTGCAACTAGTGCGACTTGTATTGATAACATTTTTACTGATATTTTTCCTGTTAATAAAAAAGTAATCAGTAATTTAGAGTCAGATCATTTAGGTCAATTAATAACGTTTGAGACCATCAGGAAAAATAACATTAGAAAACAAATTACTTTTGTGCCAGTAACCACAAGCCGTGTTGAACGAATGAAAGAAAGTTTAGTGCAGACGCTACCTACTCTGTCTTCCAACATTAACTCCAATGACATGTATAATTCATTCTTTCACATTTTTATGAAACATTACAACAAAATATTCACTTCCAAAAAAATTGTGGTTGGTGGTGCATCTGCTTTTAGTGAGTGGGCAACTGCGGACTTGTATGAACGTAGACGAGCACTGTATGCATTGTATGAAGAACGGCGGTTTAATACGAGTGATGAATTTAAAGAACACGTCAAACAATATTCTAAGAAATTTAAGATTGATTGTAATAAAGCTAAGCGCGATTATTTGTCCCAAAAAATTAAAAATAGTTCCGACATCATTAAATCAACCTGGAAAGTGATTAATGCGGAGACTGGTCGATCAAAGCACAGATTCCACGATCCTAAATTAAAAATTAATGGCAAAATTATAGAGTCAAGTTTAGAAGTAGCAACAGAATTTGAGCACTTTTTCGCCGATATACCAGTCTCCATAACTAAGGATTTAAATTCATCACCCTCGGCTGCCACTATATTATTAAGAGATAACGTCCCTATGTGTAGTAACGACTTTAATTTTGAACATATTCAAATCTCAGATGTAATAAAGGCATTTAAATCCATCAATGTCAAAAAAACTTCTGACCTCTGGGGAGTCTCTGTTCATGTCGTCAAATCCCTTATTGAAATCGTAGCACCTGAATTGGTAGTAATATTTAATCAATGTGTTGATTGTGGTGAGTTTCCTGATCTTATGAAACATAGTAAAGTAACTCCTTTATTCAAATCCGGTAGCACTTCTGACCCCACTAATTTTAGACCTATATCTGTGCTACCAACGTTCAGCAAAATCTTTGAAAAAATAGTTTTATCGCAATTAATTAAGCACTTTAACGTAAACAATTTAATGCATAACAAGCAATTTGGTTTTACTCGGGGGCGCTCAACATCCGATGCTGGTGTCGAATTAATTAAACAAATATTTGATGCCTGGGAGGAATCACGAGATGCTTTAGGTATCTTCTGTGATTTGTCCAAGGCCTTCGACTGCGTTTGTCATGAAACATTGATCAGGAAGCTAGACCATTATGGAGTTAAAGGATCAGCGTTAAATTTACTGGAATCTTATTTACGCGGTAGAATACAAAGGGTTGATGTGAATGGACAGCGATCGCCGGGGTCATTGGTCTCCACGGGTGTACCACAGGGATCTATATTGGGGCCTTTCCTTTTCCTTATCTACATAAATGACTTGCCACATCTCATAGAGACCCACCATGACATAGTATTGTTTGCTGACGACACCTCACTTATTTTTAAAGTCAAACGACAGCAACAAGCTTGGAATGATGTAAACAATGCTATTTCGAAAGTAGTAAACTGGTTTAATATGAATAACTTAATGTTGAATGAGAAAAAAACTAAATGTATTAAATTTGTTACAAGTAACGTAAAACATCAACAGGCTAGTATATTTGTGAAAGGTGAGGAATTGGAAATAGTTGAAAGTACAGTCTTTCTAGGTATAACACTAGACTCTAAGCTTCAGTGGGGTCCTCACATATCTAATCTCTCGAATAAACTGAGTTCTGCAGCTTTTGCAGTGAGCAAGATCCGTCAATTAACTGACGTCGATACAGCTCGGTTAGTATATTTTAGTTATTTTCATAGCATTATGTCGTATGGCATTTTATTATGGGGCAGTGCTGCCAATTCAGAGACTAACACTATTTTTGTTCTGCAGAAGAGGGCTATTCGAGCGATATATAAAATGAGCCCTAGAGACTCACTTAGAGATAAGTTTAAGGTTATTAATATAATGACATTGTATTCTCAATACATCTATGAGAATATTATGTATGTACATAAAAATATTACCAATTTTAGGAAAAATTGTGACATACATAATATTAATACTAGAAACAAGCATAAGCTCGCAGTACCCGCCACTCGGCTCCATAAAATTAGGAAATCATTCATGGGTAATTGTGTAAGATTTTATAATAAACTTCCAGTAAATGTTACTGAATTTTCAGTCAACAAATTTAAGAATTTTGTAAAGCGTAAACTTATATCTAAAGCTTATTATAGTACACAAGACTACATGAATGATAAAACACCGTGGGAGTAATTTAGGATTTAATTATTAGTTTGTTAAAGTCATGACATTCAATTACGATAATTTACGCTTGGAGACCTTGTACATCTCCAAACGTGCATTATATAATGTTATTATTATATACCTATTCGGAGAGAAACCTTATTTCTCTATAAATTATTACTTATAAATGTTGTGACTTTTAGAGACTTTACATCTCTTGTTATTATTATTATATTTCAATTTGTTTAAAATCAATTTTATGTTTTTTTTTTTTTAATGCATGTTAGTTGTAAGATGTACCATCATTGTTTGAAAAAATTATTCCCGCCAAGTTTCTTACCGGTTCTTCTTGGGTCAGCGGTGTAGGGTTCGAACCGGAAGTAGTTTTCATATCTAGACGATTCAAAAGAGTTTGTTGCTATTCCAATTTGAATAAAGAATTATTTGACTTTGACTTTGACTTTATGTGCAATGCCAGGCGGTTTTGAACAGCATAAGACCTTGCCAGGCGAGGAGACAGTTAAGTAAATTGGGTTTCAAAACTTGTTTCTGTAAGTTTGAAAATTTAATAGGATAAAGTTTATTTATTGTACATCTTAAAAATAAATTGACAGGCGATTACAATAAGCAGAAGTATATGACAGATCGAATAGAAAACGCACAGTTGATGAGGTAAAATAAACTTCATCCTGTATACTTGAAATTTTTATATGTCTTCAAATAAACGTCTCAGAGTAATTATGTACAATGCCAGGCGGTTTTGAACAGCATAAGACCTTGCCAGGCGAGGGGACAGTTAAGTAAATTGGGTTTCAAAACTTGTTTCTGTAAGTTTGAAAAATTTATAGGATAAAGTTAATTTATTGTACATCTTAAAAAAAAATTGACAGGCGATTACAATAAGCAGAAGTATATGACAGATCAATTAGAAAATGCACAGTTGATGAGGTAAAATAAACTTCATCCTGTATACTCGAAATTTTTATATGTCTTCAATTAAACGTCTCGGAGTAAGTATGTGCAATGCCAGGCGGTTTTGAACAGCATAAGACCTTGCCAGGCGAGGGGACAGTTAAGTAAATTGGTTTCTTACATTTGTACAAGTTAAGTAAATTGGTTTCTTACAATTGGTACAAGGACAACATGCCCTTATATTTACAATACACCTTAGACATAATTACCTAGGTGTATTAATAGCGCTTAACGTCAAATTCAGCGACATTGCCGGCCTTGGCCGTCGCTTCCGTTCGTACAGGAAGTCTGCTATCTGTACTGTACCTACTGTACTGAGGGACATGTCTGCATATATTGTGGTTTGGCTTGTTTATGTGGAGAGTTTATGTAAATTATTACAAAACATGCTCAGAGTCAGACCACAACAAACTTTCAACAACTTTAGGTGCATTTAGACCAAACGTGTGGTGACGGTTGTTGTAAGAATACATTTGTCACCACCCCAACTCCTCCTGCGGCTGTCGTAAGAGTCGACTAAGGGATTGAAGTGTCACTAACCATTATTTGATAAAAAATTGATGATGGGCACCAGGGTCATCATAGTGGACACATTACTGCGATCGCCAATCCGCTTGCCCAGCGTGGCGATTATGGGTATTTACCTCCTAATGCGTCTATACGCATAGTTAATAGGAGAGGCCTACGTCCAGCAGTGGACTATCATAGACTGATGAGACCAAAAGAGCATTCGCTCAATCTATCTCCCACTCTACGAAATTCGTTCGTTACACAAAACGTGATTCGTCCAAAGTCGTTGATTTCGTAGAGTGGAGGATATAACGAGGGAATGCTCGTTTGATCTAAATGCACCTTTAACTGAAAGAAAAGCAAATGAACTGTCAAGGGTCCGTTAAGGGTCAATCAACTTTTTTCGGTCAGTTGGTTCAGATGGGAGAAGCGCAGAGCGTCCGACCGCTCGATATTCCGAAGAAAGGTCACTTTTGGATGAGGTTAGCTCCGTACTAGGACCAGTGGCGTACAACAAGAGAGGCCTATGCTCAGCAGTGGGCAAATAACGGCTGAATATGATGATGATGATTTCTATGTTCCTCACAAGTGTGATAGAGATACAATTATGCCATCAGTTGCCTGATAGTTATGCGCAAATATGAAGTAAAAGGATACATAAAATGCGATGAGCGTCAATCTATACGGAAGTAACCAAACAACAACAGTTTCCTCTTTACCTTGTCTTTGGAACTCCACAGTGAACATCATACGAGCAGTATATTGTTTTGAGTACACAAGAAATACAACGGTCTCATAAGAACTTGCAAAAACTTTTTTTTTTAATTAGGATTTAGGTACCTTCTTTTATACACGGTGGAATTTAATCGGTGAACAGGAACCCATTTTTCTAATTCAGTAATCGATGGCGGTCACGTTTATGTAGTACTTAAGGGGAACCAAGTTTTTTTTAGCATAACAATTTTTTATGTTGAAATTAAAATTTATTGTCACCCTACTAATGGTTTAGTCTGAAAAGTTTAATACCTCTTTTCAAACTATCAGCCATAGAAACTTAAAACATAAATGAGCAATAACCACTCACATGCTTTAATTTTTGCGATAGACTCTATTCCTATGTAAAATAAGATCGATGCATTGCTGATAGTTTGAAAAGAGGTATTAAACTTTTCAGACTAAACCATTAGTAGGGTGACAATAAATTTTAATTAAAGTTTAATTTCAACATAAAAATTTGTTATGCTAAAAAAAAACTTGGTTCCACTTAAGTACTTTACATAAACATGACCGCCATCGATTACTGAATTAGAAAAATGGGTTCCTGTTCACCGATTAAATTCCACCGTGTATATGAAAAGAAATATATAATTATTTTGATTATCACGTCAAACATTTACAATCTAAATACACGACGCAGATATGGGTCTGACTGAATGTCCGGCATAGAAGATAAATACAATCGATAAAGCGAACTGGGACACAAAGCATAACCTCCGTGTCCTCTGTTTTTTTTTCAATTGACAAAAGAAAGCCTAATAAATATTCCCATTTTCCTGGATATTAACATTTATTTCATAATCTTTAAACTCCATGTCGTGTCCGTTATAATATAACCTATGCGTCTAACGCACAAATCAACCGCGCGCTTTACATTATACGTTTTAGACGCGTGGGTCACATCTTTTACGGAATGTTCAACCCTACCGCAAACGTGACAAGCCCATTGCGTTGATCGCATGCGTCTAACGCAGCCTGCGTTAATCGCAGGCGTCTAACGCAGCCTGTAACGCTGCGATATCGACGCACAAAACGACCACGCCCTTAAGTGTAACTAAAAAAATATAATTTATAAATTGACAACAAAACAAATTATTATAAACTCAGAACTTCTAAATGAGTTTACTAATTTAGTTTTCAATTTAACAGTTCGCTGCGTACATTCCAGCTCAGCAGACATAATAAACTGTCAAAAATATAAGCGCTGTGTTCGTCCTTGCAAACCTGCCCCCTATCGCAGTTCAAAGTCGCGAACTTGCAAGGTCGCCACGTAATAGATAACGACTGGAGTTTACGTTGTTTTAATTAAAAATATCGATAGCTTTTTTTACATGACTGCCCAAAAACGGAATGTATTGTTTTCAATGTGCTTACCGTGAGCTGTACAGCCGTGTGACGGCAGTAAGAATACATTTGTCACCACCCCAACTCTGTCTCTGTTGTCGTAAGAGTCGACTAAAGGATTGAAGTGTCACTGACCATTATTTGATAAAAGATTGACGATGGGCAGCAGCGTCATCATAGTGCGACCTAATTCACATTTTTGAGTTGAAAATTAAAGTGGACACTTTCAGTGATTTTTTCTGAAAAAATCCTGAAAAAAACGAGCTGTTCGGAAAGAAACGGGATTTAATTCGGAAATTTACTAACCTACTAGTAATAGTACAGTATATTGAAGTGTTTTACTACCGATTAAGCAACGAGCTAGAAAATTGCAAATGGTCAGGGGTAACAGGGTTTTCATCACACTTGCTGTCTAAGCGCGCCATTGCTTGCATCCGTAGCGGGAGTAATAGAAAAGTGAAATTCCCTAGAGAGTAATAGAAACGTCAGTACCTACGTCATAGAATAATATTTTGTCTTAAAACTATTTTTTTGTCTGCAAGTGTTATGAAAAACATTGTATCCTCCTACACCTATGGCGTTGGGCTTCTAACTCTCTCGTTAGTAATTCCGTACAGTCAGCTGTTACTATTACGTTAGTACGTAGATATTCTTATTATTCTCTATTGACGGTACTTTCCTTACAATAATATGGTCATAATCGCTAAGTGATTATTTAACGGCCAGTCCTAATGACACATAAATCGCAATGTCAATAAACATTATTATGAATCATCGGCTAACGATAATACCACGTGTGGCGTATAAACAGATCGCAATTCTATTAATAGTTTTGTATTACTCAATAGGCTGCTTTCATACCATAGAACAGTGTTCTATGTCATTGCCATAAGCTAGTGTTCCACTTTACGTTAAAGGCCGTGCCACACCGGATGCGTGAGAAGAACGTGCGGGTTGTAGCTTATGTAAATGTCATATTAGATGGCACACCGCTGGCGTGGCGCAGCGTTGGCGCCAAGGGCTTTCGCTAGCTGGTGCGGCCGCTTGCCGCGTACGCACGCTCGTGGGTCCCCCGCTCAACTATGCTATTCACACATTCGACGCTGCGTTCGTCAACGAAATCGATGTCGAGACAGCCTTGTCTAAAATCCTAGCTGTTTTATTTGACATTAGGAATCGAGACTGTGAGAGAGGTTGTGGGCGAGTTCCTCGCTGTTTTTCGTTAGAGAATACGAAGTTCGTACATTAAACGTCAAACTCTCGACGCAGTGTAGTTCCAGCTCACGCCGCATTCGTCTCCGAGCACTAGTGTCGTTTAAAGTATATTAGTGAATATCATTTTTAGGCTCGACGCTGCCGCAGCGCTGACACAGCGCTGACAGCAAGGCGGTTTCCTTAGTGAATAACACTGCTGTAAACACGTTCCCGGACAGTACGGCCGTAGCCGTAGCGTAGTCATTTGTTTCCTTTGGCCTATGACAGCTATGACGTCAGTGTGTCCAATCCGCCGCACTCGCCCGCACGAGTTAGCGCTGTTCATACAATTTCTTGTTAAGGTGCGGTTAAACTAGAAGAGCATTCGCTGTTCTAACCTCCCACTCTACGAAATTCGATCGGTACACAAAACGTGATTGGTTGATTTCGTAGAACGGGCGCTAGAACAGCGAATGCTCTTTTGGTTTAAACGCACCTTTAGACGCGCGTCCGTTCCAGGTAATCTGCGTTAGCTGGCAGAGCTAAAGGGATGGACATAATATCTAGGTTATAGACACCATTAAACTTATAGAGGTTACTGTAATTACAATTTATTATTGTTTAAAGGCAAACCAAACAAGGAAATCACCAACAGATTTACCTATTTATATTAATTATACAGGGTGACTAACACAAACATACTGAAGCGGTCATCGTTTTTACAATAATCTTAATTAGGAGAGATGACTCACAGGTGTTTCACATTGTTCTTCGATCTAGGCATTCTGCCAGACCGCAAGAGGTACGCTATGTTTGCTTTTTATTAGTACATTTTACGTTAAGTACCTCGAAAATACGGTAAATGGATTCCTTGGCCATATTTTTGTACATCCTCCGTAGCCTAAATGGTAGTGAGTTGACCCTGCCTACGAACTGGAAGTTAAGGGTTCGAATCCCGGCGTGAGCATTATTTGTGTATTTATTTATCACAAATATTTGTTCCTTGGTCATGGCTGTCTATGTATTTAAGTATCTATATAGGTATATATCTATTATGTACATATATCGGCTGGTACCCACATCACAAGCCTTAATTGAGCTCACAGTGGGACTAGGTTGATTTGTGTAAGATGTCCTAAGATAAATATTTATTTATTATTACTTAATAATTTTGTACATTTGTGTATTCTATAATCTAATTGTTCTTATTGATTGGTACATACATTTGTCCTCGCAAGTCCCGTATGAGAAAAAGCGTTTAGGAATTTTAAATTGAACCGTCGGTAATTTGTACTTGTGTAAGAACACCGGGAGTCCGGGACTTACGAGGAGTAAGTGGAACCCGCGGTATATGGATACTACAACGTACTGCAAGTATTCACTTTAAGGTGCGTTTAAACCAAAAGAGCATTCGCTGTTCTATCCCCCGTTCTACGAAATCAACCAATCACGTTTTGTATAACGATCGAATTTCGTAGAGTGGGGGAGCATAGCGAAAGCTTTTTTAGTTTGAACGCACCTTTATATTCTTGACATTCGTATTTCCGTTCAAAACAGCTGTATCACTTCATTCATATGCATTTAACATTTTCATCAATGTAGGCAATTCATAAAATTACTATTTCTTTGATTTAGTAGTCTGTTATTAATGTTACCATCAACAGCAATGAATAATTATCTTTTATGGATAATCAAACTCGTGATATGCCCTACCCTGTATATCTGTGCATACAGTCATAAACCTCATACCCCCAATTCTAATAGATATTTAACCTAGAAATGGAAGAGTGAAACCAATTAAGACGCAATTAGTTTTGCAACCTAGGCTAAGTCAGGGTCGTGACGATTGGTAAGGCCCGTCTCGTATTTATCTAGGCATTTCGAAAAGATATCATTCCTTTTATATCCTTTTATATACAGTATTTCCCCATGATGATTGATGACAGGTGCAACGATTGTAAAATATCACTATTACTGACTTCGTAGACCATCATAGTCTACAGGTCCTGCTTAGTAATGGAAAGTCCATGTTAAAATATTATCGAACCGAATTTAAATCGATGATTGCTCGACATGTTTCGACCCATTAAGAGGGTCCTCATCCGGAGCACCCTCGGCCAAAGCCCGACGCGTACTGCCCGGTTCGATAATATTTTTGAATATGTTTGAGTCTCGCGTTAGTTATAATTCTAAGATAGTCCATGTGCATGTTTGCTACCAACATAGAATGTTCAAAAAATTTTTACATCGTTAATAAACTGAAAAGTAATTTATTAACGAACATTTATTACGTTTATTTCCGAAGGTAGTGGAAGGCTTGTGACAAATGTCACAAGGCTTAGAACAATTTTCGTCAACACAGTTTCAGAATGGTTTTTAGAAGGCATTTTTGCAAGGCAAGAGACTTGTTTTTTTATTCGCAGCCCGCGCCCGTTTGCATTGAAGTTACCATCGTAGACTTACAGGCACAGCATAATGAATAGTACTATACCATCATAGACTTCGGATGCGATACGACTTCTTTATAGTTAAGTAAATTTTGAACTATCTCTTTATTTTGTGGAATACGAATCCACCAGTTATTTATCGTAAATTTTACATTTTCTACATTAACACATCGTACAAAGTACATATACAACCGGTTGAAACATCCGACTAGTTTTTCGCTAAAAACTGACGCAAATAACTTCATATGGCAAATGTCATGTAAGTCTAAAAGCGACAAGTTTATATGACGTTTTGGTTCTACAGTGGTTTGGTAATTATTCAAATCTTTACGTAACTTGATGAGATGGTGTCAGAATTGGGGAACTTAACTATGAATACGTAAATTACGTAATGCGTATAACTAACTATATGAATTGGACGTAGTTCTGCAAAAGGGAACCAATCCACACGAATCTGTCATTTTAAAAATTGATTTTTTAATTAGAATGAAAAATTCATGTGGGTTGGTTCCCTTTTGCATAATTACATCCAATTGTGGTTGACCAAAACTAAAAGAAAATAATAAAAAGACAGAAGTCGCGGTGGCAATATCGGCAATTAACGAAGGACTTGAATGAATGGAAGAGAATACGTTCGAAATGACAATCCATATTAGGGCTTGTCCAT
>JALPQI010012367.1:0-14696 GCA_025490895.1 Thaumatotibia leucotreta
TTAAGACTCACCGTTTAATGTTCACTTTTTTTTTTTATTCGGCTCTTACCTTGGGACTTCAATTAATTAAATCCAACTAAATAATGGGATTACTAAGTTCCAACATTTATGTATCATACAACAATCCACCTGTTATTCCATGGTACATTGCTTTGATTGTGTTATGCCTTATGCAGCACTGTTGCAGCTCTGGGTATACTATGGTATACTAGTACCATTAACTTGTAGTTTGTTCTTGGTCCACATAAATGTAATATTTAGTGCTTACTCTAAATCTGAAAACATATCAAAACACACACCACACAACCGAGGCACCCTATTAAGATTATCTTCAACCTGTGCATCGCGCACCGGTTTTTTTTTATATTTCTTATCTGCCTCTTTGTAACAAGCTTACCGTGCGTAATATTTAGGAACTCTGTTAAGAGATGAATTCACATTAGCCACAGACCTACCACGATAAGTTACCATGACGACGAAGTTACCGGTTACCTTTACGCGAAGTACTTTGTATGATTGCCTCGTTTATTATTAATACTATAGCAATAATGCATTTAGTAGAATTGGTGCATTCACTCATTAGAATCAGGTGAATCCAAGTATTTCAATCACAACAATGGGACTCCGATACCAGCGGAATAGATTGTACCCATTTTGGTCAATTAAACTTTAGTAGGCGTATGATAATATCTCACTTCTGAAGCTGTTAGGGTAAAAACACCGCTTCATCACTAATACATAATTTATTAAATGGTTAACAAGGCAATCACACAGTAATTTTAAGATAGAGTAACCGCGACGCGCCATATCCGTGTAACGTTCGTTGACAGCTCGACCGACGCCGTAGTGAAGTGACATGCCGATGATGTCGCTAGTGTTGTACCGGGCTAATTTCCTTACAGTATGCAAAGTTGTCCAGTTAAATTGAATTTATTGACCTGAAAACTATACGAATACAGATAAATTAAAACATTCAACTGGTGGTAGATTATCATTTACCCCGTTAAAGAATAACAGCGTTTGTATAAAAAATCATAAGAACATCTAATTGTGGTAAAAATAAAGGTAAAGTATGTAGGCTATCCCGGTCGCTCCAATAAGTAAGTACGAGCGCGATAGAATTATTTACGTATTGAGTAAAACCTAACGTACCCGATACTTGGAAAGTCATGTTATGGCTACAGAATCTTCAGGTTTCCTATAAGAACTCTTATAGGAAACCATGTGTTTGAATTTGAAACATGAACGAACAAAACAAGAGTAAGGTTTCTAATTTGATACTCATTTATAAGGCCAAGTTATGTACAGTCCAATACAATACTTTAAAAAGAACCCTCGTGTCATCGGTCCGACGTATTATGAAAAGCTCCCAACAGAATACGAACCGAAACAACAGACGAGATATTCAAACGTCAATTGAGGAACTTTTTACTGGAAAACTCATTATAGATATTCTGTAAGTGAACTTTTTGATAATATTACGTTATAATCATTTTATTTTTGATATTATTAATTTATTTTGAATCCTTATTACTTTTGACACTGTTTTATACGGTTAATTTTTATGATATTTCTGACGATCCGCTTTAGGTGAATAATTAGAATGTATTTGCCGCTGTATTGCTTACTAGTATTTTGACATTAAAATTTTATGTAATTTGTATTGACGAGGATAATGTGGATTCTTATGGATTGACTACAATGTAATTTATATGGTAATCAAACTTGCAAATTAATAAACCTAATCTAAAATTAAAAACGTATTCCTATGCCCCTAAAGTCCTTCAAAAAAGAAATTATTTTCACTGTTTTAAATGTAATTATCCACATTACCTCATAGACGGTAAAACGGTTAATTTCACAGAAGGAGGGTATAATCTGTATTCCGACCGAGTTTTTTTCTTTGAAAAGGAAACGTGAAAACTATTCAGAATTAAAAGCGTCTTTTTCTGCTTAAAGACTTTTTAAATCTGATTAAGCATTTAGCTAAGTTGGCTTTGGATCTTTTTTTGAATGCGTTAAATAAAAATAAAAGGAACTCAATGTCGTTTTTAGTTCTAAAAGGAGTTTGTTGTTCCTAAGACATCTTTGGGAAATTTGTATTATTTTATGTGATTTCTACTGAAATACGTCACAATTTTTAATTAACTTACGTAGGTAGCGATATGGCAAAAAATTGAATGCTAGGATTCCTTTTTTCGCCTGCCGGGACTAAAGATTAAACCTAGTTTGCAACACGTCGTTGCTTTTTTCTTTCATAATAGTATTTACGTAATCGAATAAGTTCCCTATCTACAATTCTATGACATATTTGCTTATAAAGTCCATTTCAAATACGAAGGCCCGATTCCACTTGACAAAGTCATAAGCGTCAACGATAGGATCAGTGATAACAAAAGATACCTGGCCAGACCCTTTTGTTGCGTGATATTTTTGCATACATCAGTGTACGACACGTGCCAATTTGTAGTGGACCAATTATATGACAAAAGTTTCAAGTGGCATCGGGCCTTCCCTTCGTATTTGAAATGGACTATACCTACCTAGTTGTTTTATACTTTCACTTGTGTCCGTAAAGTACCTTGTAATTTTAAGGTAACACGATGAAATGCTACAAAAACACACGAATATACTCGTGTACCAAAACCCTAATAAAAAGTAAAGAAAAGTCTTTATCTCAACTTAAAAGGTATCAAATTGCCCTTGCCTTGACCTTGGGAGGGTTGAATGAAAGGAAATCAAATGCGAGTCGGGCTTGCGCACACAGGGGGGTTCCGTACAATTTTCTGTAAATTAAAATTTATTCATAAACTTAGCAAGTATTGTTTGTCCCTTTAAATTTTATTGACATATTGATAAGACCAAAAACGACAAACAATACTTAGTGGCTTGCTAAGTTAGGAGACGTTTATGAATAAGGGGGAAAGTGTCTATCTTCTGTCATGGCCGCGTGGTGACAGCAGTAAAAATACATTTGTCACCACCCCGCTCTTTCCGTGGGTGTCGTAAAATTAAGTCTTAGTTATACGGTCCGTTTTTTACTGGTACGCTAGTTACGGAACCCTAAAAAGGAAATTAATTACGGTAGGCTTCCTTGTTAAATGGATTGGATAATTCTTCATAGGCTATATTAGGGAAGTTTTGATTGCGATTTTGTAGCCATCTGAGTCCCTTAACGGAGTTACGTACGGTCACTCTACTTATTTTGAAAAAATATCTTGTATTCACATCATCACACACATCATCACTCATCAGCCTGTGATAGTCTACTGCTGGACGTAGGCCTCTCCTATTAACTATGCGTATAGACGCATTAGGAGGAAAATGCCCATAATCGCCACGCTGGGCAAGCGGATCGGCGATCGCAGTAATGTGTCCACTTTGATGACGCTGCTGCCCATCATCAATCTTTTATCAAATAATGGCCAGTGACACTTCAATTCCTTAGTCGACTCTAACGACACCCGCAGGAGGAGTTGGGATGGTGACAAATGTATTCTTACTGCCGTCACCACACGGCATCTTGTATTACTTCATTTCAAATACCATGGCCCAATGCCACTTGAAAGTTTTAAGTGGCATCGGGCCATGGTAAATGGAGTATAACTGTCAACGAAAATATTAGACACAAAGGTAACTGTCAAACTTTTTGTTCTTAGGAACCATGGCGTCAAATTTAGTGATAAGCAGAGATCGGACAAATGTGCGTCATTGTTCGCAATAATACCTATGGATATGACTGCAAAGTTAATTGAAAGAATAATTAAACAAATGATATATCAAAATTTGATTTTGAAACTTTAAGGTAGCTTGTTACTAAGGTTTTCATGGTTACTGTTGTCGAATAGATCAGTTTGTGAAAAGGATTAATTATTCAATGAACTTTGGAGTCATATCCATATTATTGCGAACAATGACGCACTTTTTCCGATATCTGGTGATAAGAAACATTACATTCATAGGTATTGCATTTTTAATGATTATTCTGAAAAAGAAAATAAGTTACATAGGTACTTACTTAATTTCTTGTCGATTAATGTGTTTTTCGCCAGCAGAACATGTATTTTTAAACATTGCATTCTTTCAATCTTTGTAGGTGTAAGTGTCAAAATTGTCCATACCTATGTCTATTTTAATAAAATAAAGTGTGCGAATTGCGCAATATTACATATAATGCACTACCATTTTATTATTATGAGCACTTAACGTTAAAATATAACGGGTTTATCGTATTATTGTCGCCATTTGTTTGAAACAAAAACGATTTTATCAAACAAACGACCATTTCATACAAAGCACCTCATATTTATGTTTTAGCAAATCTTTTTGTTTCACACAGTTTTGTTTGATTAATTTGAGATATGATTGATTATTTACATTAACACTCCCTGTGAGCAATGCTCGATAGAAACATATTTCATCTTTTAAAGGTGCATTTAGACCAAACGAGCATTCGCTCATTCTACCCCCCACTCTACGAAATTCGCTCTTTACACAAAAAGTGATTCGTCGAAATTCGTTGATTTCGTAGAGTGGGGATAGAATGAGCGAATGCTCGTTTGGTGTAAATGCACCTTCAGATGATGTGTAAAATAAAGAAAAAACTTTGAAATTTATTGATTCTCCTCCACGGTTAAAAGTATTTTGTTAATTCGTTTTATATCTTTATGTGCTAAAATTGTTTATTATGTGCATAATTAATTTTGGAGTCACTTATCATAGCTACATTACAACTCTATAGAAGTTACGGTAACCTCTATAAAAATCTCCATGATACAATTTTTTTTTTTTCTTTCCGTGATTCATAGTTTGTGATGTCGACGCAACTTAAATGAAAAAAAGCATATGTAAACCGTGATTGGGGCTTTAAGGGTTATGATTCTTATTTTTTATGTACCTGTGAAATGTCACTTCAAAATTGAAAATATCCATAATAGAATATACAGGGTGTTACATCATCCGAGGCAAGAGGCATACATACACAACCAAAAATCATATTTTCCTTCCTTTCTAGGATTTTCTATACAGGGTGTTACACCACCCACTTAGATTAGTATAAAATGTAATTATCTGTGAGTTCTTGTAATTGGATCTTACTACAATTTATGTACATAGATTAAATCTAACTAATCTACTTAACCTAACCTATATCTAAGATTGGCCCTTGTGGCATTGTACCGAGGATGCTGGCGGCATTTCCTCGCTGTATCGCAATACCGATGCGTTGTGCGAGGAAGTCGCCAGCTCTTCGGTCTTTAGTTACATTGGATCTTTGTCTTTACTTAATGTCGCAGCGGTTGGATCTCAAAATAAAATAAAATAAAATTCATGAAAATAATGACAATTATATTATGACGACTTGAGGACGTGTGAGGACGGTCTAGGATGTCTACCACTTACCGGTTTACCAATTAAATTAAAACAAGAATGCTAATATATACTAATGCGATATCAATTTTAATGTCACAAATATGTCCATAATCCACTTTGCTACCGTCTTTATTCAAAACAACCCACTTAACAAAATACCTTTGAATTTATTAAACATAATTAGCCTATAACACTTAGCGTTGCTTCTACAATTAAATTGCTGAGCAATAAAACTTTTATTTCAAGCATTAAATAAGGAATTCGCAAATTAAAATCTCAAAGATCAAACCGACAGCTTTGTGTTTAACACTTCGAAGCGAAATCTGACACTTCGGTCGGCCATCTTGAAAACTTTTCATCGCCATAATGGCTTATTATACCCGTCGTGTTCCATTTCAAAGACTGTATTTGTAAAATTAACAATATAATTGGGCAGCCAGTCGAGTACTGAACACAATGGGGCGAGCCATACACATCTGGTACTTTTGGTACTTTAAAAAAGGGCGGATATACCAAACACGAGTTCAATAGCTATGTCCCAAAAGCAGTCACTACTTTTCGAAAAAGAACTTAAAAACATTCAAGCACACTGCGAATCTAACTTAAATCGTATGTGAATAAAGTTCAAAGTCGTAAGTACAGGAAATTGAGTTATATTTCATTGAAAACGAAGGGAAACGTTGCATCGGAACATCCCTTAGAAACGCATTCATTCGCCGCTTCTAAGTAAAAAGGGCGTATCTGCATGTATATGCACTTTAGCATGTTGGCATAAGGTGATAAAGTTGTGTTTTGTATGTTTTAAAACGCAATTTTAAAGACTGAATTATGCCCTGACCCTTTATGAGTGTTACGTGTAGCGTATAATTAGCTATTTTATGAAATTGTTAGGTAAATTTGTAGTTTGTCGTAACAAGAGTTGCATGTTTGGTACGCCTCCGTTCCACGTTTATTTCTGCTGGAAAAATAAAATTACAATGTTGTTTGTATTGCACTGTTATTAGATGTGTTTTAAAGTTAACCGGCTTTGAGTTTCGACGGGTTGTTATATGTAAAATAATGGGTTACTGCATGTTTTCATAGTTGATATTGGAAAGAAGCCAAGAATATAGCTAGTGACAATGTATTTTTTTTATTTATAGTAAAACTAGTTGAAGATGTTTTTTTTTATTTTTTCTTCTGTAGGTAATAAATGAGCACCTGTAAGGGCTGTATGGAATTAACTGAGTTTTTAGTTTTTGTTTTAACGGCACAACCAACCAGCTACCACATCATTTAAACTGTATATATTTCATATATCATGTATATTAGTAGACGTGTTTCGGAGAGCCTAGGTGTCCATTATAAAGCACCGAGTTACTACTTGTATTTATTTATTTAATTAAAGTTGTTGCTATCGTTATTACATAGTTTGTTTTGTGATTAAAGGTTATATTTTTTTATACTATGCTATACATATATTGTACCATCATAAATCTGATGTTCCATACAAACCATGAGATATTAGTAGGCGGAAATGTATGGAACATTTTTTTTTTCTTTATCAATAGGACCTCTGATTTAACCCTCTAAAATTTGAACGGTGAATAAAAAATCAGCCTGTATCTATAGACAGGACTGTGTAGGTATTGTAGGTACTTTATATAAATGCTGACTATCTACGCGATGTAAAAGTTCTGATAAAATATTTTATACATTTGATTCCCACATAAATCACATGAAAAAGCCTCGTTTACAATCCAAGTCAAAATGTGAGTAAACAAGCCGTAATTTCAACTTTTCCAAACATCTGCATTTTCTCTGAGATATTTCTTGAAGGTTGTTTACCCCGTCAAACCCTACTTACTCGTATTGTTGCTACATTCTTCGAAGGCAAATTAGTTTTATATCATTTGTTAAGAATTCTCAATCACACATAATTATAGGTATTTTTAATATATAGTAAATATTCACAAGAAGTTGATAACTCCTTCTGTTGTTAATGAGTCGATAAATGTGACATCGGCACTGCTGGAACTACAGGCGTCCATAGACTGGGGTAGCTGCTTACCACCACACGATTCTTGTTCTTATTTACCGTCTATAAAAGTAATACGAGTATGTCATCATCATTATCATCATCTCAGCCATAAGACATCCACTGCTGCACAGCTGAACATAGGCCTCCCCTCTGGACCTCCACATGTACCGGTTAGATGCGACCTGCATCCAGCGTGTCCCGGCGACCTACATAAGATCGTCTATCCATCTTGTAGGTGGACGTCCTACGTTGCGTTTGCCTAGCCGTGGTCTCCACTCGAGCACTTTTCGACCCCATCGACCATCCGCTCTGCGTGCAATGTGGCCTGCCCATTGCCACTTCAGCTTGCTAATCCGGAGGGCTATGTCAGTAACTTTAGTTTGCCTACGGATCTCCTCATTTCTGATTCGATCACGCAGATAAACTCCGAGCATAGCCCTCACCATAGCTCGTTGAGCGACTCTGAGTTTAGAGATGAGGCCGATGGTGAAGGACCACGTTTCGGCGCCGTAAGTCATCACTGGTAACACACATACATACGGGTATGTCATCTGTCGAAAAAAAAATGAACGACTCCGTGTCTAAATTTGCGACTTAATGAGATACAATGTATTGTTATTTTTCTACAAGCTATATTTTATCATAACGAAATATGACGAAATTATTCAACATACACATATTCGATAATGTGGAAGGTGATTTGGATGTATTCAGATTAACATAATAAAATAATATTCTAATACACATCGAGAACAGAATATTTTTCTGCTTCCTTCGGAATAAAAGACAAAAGGACATTTTTTGTGACAAAACATAACTTATACCTACACGGTGCTCGCGAGCATTCCAAAAGATTTTAATACTGAATTCCTGACCATATTTAGAGTAATTAATGTTATATAAAATTTCCTGGATTCGGCTTGGTTCCAGAGATAATTAACCTTTTTTCGAAATAAGTTTTTCGACGTAACTCGTCATAAAACTTATTTTTGATTACAATGCTACCACAATGTGTTCTAATACTACCACACCTTTTGCCTAACAATCAAAAAATAAGAATAGACTTGACGAAAAATCTGTCCCTAAAAAATCATTTAAAAAAACAATTTTAACAAATTGTTGTTATGATAAAAAGTATTGGAAATGGTAAAAACTATACACACAAAGGCAAACACAAAAAGGCAGAATATTTGTCACAATTAATAAATACTGTAACAAATATGATGGGTTGTAAAAGGTTAACATTGTTTTTGTCTAAAATAACAGTTATCTATTATTGACATCACATTTCTAAGGCTTTTAACGTTGAACATTAATATCTGCCCGAAACTACCGTTAAATTAAAACGCTGACATTTGAAATTCGATGACATTTCTCTACTTTTATCGACCTGTCCTCAATCGCCGTCTTTGAGTTATACTCCATCACAATAATTTTAAAACTAAAACGATATTACTTAATGTTATATCACGCTGTGTCTTTTAGAATTAGTTGTGGCACCCTGGGGGTCGAACCGGGTTTTATCTATACCATTAACATTTGTTACCATTTTATTACCATTCTGAACATTAGTCAGTTTTTTTCGAAGGCATTCAAAGCGTCCACGATCTTTGTTTAAAAACGTCGTATCTGGTAGTTACACATCGAAAACCGTATCGAATATTTGTCTCTGTCACTCCAATGACGACGTAATCGAAGTGAAAGAGACACTCGAAACGTTTTTGTGATGTTTAGTTACCGTTTGTGTAGTTACGACATTTTTCCGTATATGGTTTGTGTGTTTTTCAAATTAGTTTAAGGGTATTATAATAAAGCTGACCAATTATGTTCCTTAGAGACATTGTAATAAGAGCCACGTATGATCAATTGTTGGTTGTACAGATGCGTCTAAAGATATTTAAATCAGTTGAGTTGAGTAAACTTAATAAGTTTTAATTCTCATCTTTATTACTACTGAGGAATATCCGGCAGATGAATTAAAATGCTTATAATGCATAACTTCAACTAATTAGAATTTTAGTTGGTAACTGCGGAGTGTGGTATGTACTGTACAATTATTTATGAGACTTTATTTAAATTGAGTAAAAAATACATTTATCATTTAACATATTTGTTATAGGTGAATACTTAACGAAAGGGCACAGTTTTTGTAGTAATAATGTACTTGTATAGGTCTAGTATCTATGACGTTTGACCTAAGTACTTATTTGAATAATGGCGTTAAAACTGTACATATATGAATTCTATGCACTAAGTATTATCTACATAGATACAAAAGGTACCTACTTAAGTTCCCATTTGCATAGTTTTAAAATAGGATAAAATGTGATATGCTAAGTGACACTAAGTGAACTGTGATACTAAGTCTATAAGTTTTTTACAATTTTGTAATATATATATTGTTAGGGTAAAAACACCGCTTCATCACTAATACATAATTTATTCAATGGTTAACAAGGCAATCACACAGTAATTTTAAGATAGAGTAACCGCGACGCGCCATATCCGTGTAACGTCCGTTGACAGCTCGACCGACGACGTAGTGAAGTGACATGCCGGTACTACCGCTAGTGTTGTACCGGGCTAATTTCCTTACAGTTCGGCCATTCACTGACCAAACCTTCGGCCCGAAGGTCAATTCTTCAGGTCTTCACAGAAGCTCACCGTAGGCCGCTAACTTTCACAGCCCCAGCACCCAAATTGTGTGACTGAAGTCTCATAGGTTCAATACACTGCGAATTGAACAAATGCATTTTAAGCGTAACGCATACACAGGTCTTGAATGCCATGAATCTATAACATGTGCGACGTTCCGTCGTCCACGAACCGATTCGTCGATTTCGTCAGTGTCAAGCGTAACATGGACAGACAGACAAGATATGTTCAAATGACGATGTACCTTTTATCAACTGGGCTTATTATAATTGTGCTAATGTGGAGTGGCAAGAACCAGGTCAACCCCCTTTTTTTTTAAAATCTTTAGTATAGTCAGTATACAAATTTTAATACTTTCATTGAGCGATTCCAAGATTAAAGTGATATCATTTACTTGCATGATGTGCCATTAATGAAAACTCTTTTTCTTTTTTTTTTTGACATTGAACTTGTAAATATATCGCCATTATGTATGAGACTATTATGCACTTAGGACAGCGCCATCTAGTAGCATTTTTTAAAGGATTAATGACATTAATAAAATAAATGTAACATCATGAAATCAGTCAAGTGTTCGCTGGCTAATTGCGAATTTGTTTGATTATACACAGTACAGACAGACTTACGAGTAACATGATATCATTGATTTTTGAATAATCACACAATTACTGATGTACACATTCCTCGAATGATGAATGTTATAATGCCAATAAAGTAATGGAACAAGCTCACAGTTGTATCCGGCGACGTAGAGCGCCTTGGGATGACTGCTTGTGTCCGTACTAGTCACCGATGACTCGCGCAGAAGCGCGTACATAGCCGCTCCCGCGCCTGGGTTACGGCGAAGTCTGCCAGTGCGGTGAATTCGTCAACTGACGCGTTCCGGCAGCAATGCGGAACGCGTCAGTGGGGCGCCAGTCCACATGTATTATCCAGGACCGCCACTGGGGCGCCAGTCCACATGTATTATCCAGGACCGCCACTGGGGCGCCAGTCCACATGTATTATCCAGGACCGCCACTGGGGCGCCAGCCCACATGTATTATCCAGGACCGCCACTGGGGCGCCAGTCCACATGTATTATCCAGGACCGCCACTGGGGCGCCAGTCCACATGTATTATCCAGGACCGCCACTGGGGCGCCAGTCCACATGTATTATCCAGGACCGCCACTAGGGCGCCAGTCCACATGTATTATCCAGGACCGCCACTGGGGCGCCAGTCCACATGTATTATCCAGGACCGCCACTAAGGCGTCAGTCCACATGTATTATCCAGGACCGCCACTAAGGCGTCAGTCCACATGTATTATCCAGGACCGCCACTAAGGCGTCAGTCCACATGTATTATCCAGGACCGCCACTAAGGCGTCAGTCCACATGTATTATCCAGGACCGCCATGGAGGCGCCAGTCCACATGTATTATCCAGGACCGCCACTAAGGCGTCAGTCCACATGTATTATCCAGGACCGCCACTAAGGCGTCAGTCCACATGTATTATCCAGGACCGCCACTAAGGCGTCAGTCCACATGTATTATCCAGGACCGCCACTAAGGCGTCAGCCCAAATGTATTATCTAGGACCGCCATGGAGGCGCCAGCCCAAATGTATTATCTAGGACCGCCATGGAGGCGCCAGTCCAAATGTATTATCTAGGACCGCCAAGGAGGCGCCAGCCCAAACGTATTATCTAGGACCGCCATGGAGGCGCCAGCCCAAACGTATTATCTAGGACCGCCATGGAGGCGCAAGTCCAAATGTATTATCTAGGACCGCCATGGAGGCGCCAGCCCAAATGTATTATCTAGGACCGCCATGGAGGCGCCAGTCCAAATGTATTATCTAGGACCGCCAAGGAGGCGCCAGCCCAAACGTATTATCTAGGACCGCCATGGAGGCGCCAGCCCAGATGTTTTATATGACTAAAGAATCAGATCACAATTAATAGTTAAGTAACAATAGTTGGCAACAAAATATAAACGAGATCTCATACACCGTAACACCACCAAGTTCTTAATCGAGGAGTAACCTTACGGGCAATTACAATGTCATTTGATTTCACAGGCAGCCTAGGTCTCAACCAAGGAGCAAGTGAATAACTAGAATTGAGATCTTATTTGAATGGTAGCAAGACTCTTTCGTAATAATATCAACGGATAACATAACTCCGAACTCATACACCACCTAGCACTTAAGTTAGGAGCAAATAATCAACTGCCATAACGACAATGTTAAAGTAACTCATAAGTTTAGATGTCTCCCTTCCGATTTATGGAGAAATAGCAGGTGTCAATAATGTAATAATGAGCCATTCAGAAAACGATAAAAGACACACTTTTAAATTTATAATAGTGGGCAACATCAGCACCAAACTATAAATTAGGATGGACGTGTTTCATTAACTCAGGTACCAATCTGAGTATTTGTGAACATATTCCTTTTATAGTGAACACTGTAATATGTCATATCATCAGCCTATCCCAGTCCACTATGATGACACTGCTGCCCAGCATGAATCTACTATCATGAATGGTCATATAACGCTGTATAACCAAAGCATTTTTCATTAGACAAAATTCATCAAACCTGCAAAAGATTGAGTCATTATCATTAAACCACAAGGCAAGAATCACCTCTTCCAATTAACTCAGTTCTTAATCTGAGAATTCTTGAACATCATCATTTCATAGTGAACATTGTACACTAAGAGCATTCATATAGGTACATGCTGGATTCAATAATTAAACCTGTGAAAAGAATTCTCTGCATGTCATCATATCATCGTAGTGTACTTTATAAGAAACAGGATTTGCTATGTAAACCACAACATTTCAGTAACTATATTCTGTAAGAGACACAAGTTCATAAAATGGTATATAACAATAACACCAGTCCATAAGTCCCATGATAATAATCATATGGAACTTGGCTGTTCACTTCCAAGCAGCTCCATAAAAGGTAAGCACATTGCAAAAATTCCTTAAATATGTTTTGTTGATTCAATAGATATAAATTTAAATAGTATTACCATTTATCAAGGTTTGCCACATTGAGGGTTCGTATTATTGAGGTTCCCATGTATTTAAAGAAACTATATGTACTGCACAAATGTATCATACCCAACACAGCATCTCTGTAACTGGACAAATTATAAAGCACTGAACACATTTATTGTGTGCAATTGTCATATACATAAATGTATTGTTCATGATGCGTCTTGCATAATTGTAATACATATCAGTTATACCTTGAGGGTGAAATGAATATTAAATTGTTAAATAATGAAGTGGCCTCAACTGAACTTCTCATGTAACTGGCAACTTTAATCATTATGATGATGATGAATAACAGTGAATAGGTTAGAATCATTAAACATTTTAAATAAGCAATTTACCTTGTAGGTTATGCATTCTTCCAACAGATCATTTTTCAACTTCCAATGAGAAACAAAAACACCATAAGTCAATATGCCAACTGCACTTACCCAAATCTTAGATAAGTAAATATTATTGATATCATTTTATCCATTTCATTGTAAGTGATGTAGCAGTATAATACCTCAGACACTTCTGTGAAAGACTTGAAAGTTCAAGATAATCTAAGTTTATTTAAGTAGCTGTTCGAAAACATGCATCTGAAATATAAGGTTAAAACCAGATAGCGGATGACTTGATGAGCCAAGAAGGCATGTCACTGTTGTACCGTTGCATGACAATGTCTAACCAAAGTATTCATTGCATCAATCTCTGTATAACAAAGCTGATAATGGTGATGACTTTGTAGTAGGTATACTAAACATTTGCATTAGATGCCTGAATCACGCATTCATATTTCACGCCTTACATTAAGTCCTACTTGTAATAGGTACTTGTATGTTTAAAATCCAAATAAGTATTTTCCCATACTAGAAACAACAATTAATAGGAATTCAATGTCTTATATGTGCACGAGTGTACTTATTGCAAAATGGTAGAATTTCATAATAAAAGAGTTATTACCATTTTGTTGACTTCAATGTTAATATTGCATGTAGGTGTAGTGGGAAGCTATACACCATATTGACAAATTAATGAGTTCTTAAGGTGAAGACCTATTTTTGTAGTAGACTGTACACAAATAGAATGCACAGTTCATAACCTGTACTGACTAATATATGGTCACATATTAAGAATAACAAGCATAGCATGTTTATGCTTATTTCATATCATTAGGTATGAAGTATTATGATAATTACTAAAAAGATGAGAGAGAGTATGATCATTTCATCAAATTCTTGTGAATGAACATGGCATAGGTTGTAACAAATTATGAATGTTGTTCACTTTGTACATTCCACAAAGATGTAGAAGATGATACCATGTTACTAAAATATCTTCTAAGTTATTTAAGTATCACAGACTATAGTTGGCCTGTTCCTAATTGAACGGCTTGGCTTTCATAGTATTCCACATTCATAGGTAAATAATTATTGAAATGTACCTAAGATAAAACTCACAAACCAAATCAATGCAATACACTTGTCCATACATACTGAACAGTACAATTAGTATGAAACTGTCAAAATTATTCTATACAGTTTCCACTCTTTCTCTTCATGTAAACAAGGAACTTATTCAGGAGAAATGGTGACCAATCTGTCAATATGATAC
>JALPQI010012369.1:0-30890 GCA_025490895.1 Thaumatotibia leucotreta
GTGATCTGATTATTTCTGTAAATTACATTTGCAGTGGAATACAAAGTACACATACAAGGTTTGCGAAGATTTAATAGTTTTCTTTTATTAGTGCATAGAGCAGAGTTGGGCAAAAAGCGAGTCACCGGGCATGAACGCGGGCCCAGTGCTTGATAATGGAGACTTAGGCCCTCCAAAGCATGCTGCGCGTAGTGACTAAATACACGGGAGTAGTTTAACCGTTTCATTATATTTAGGTAATAAATAAATATCTTGGGACATCTTACACAAATCGACCTAGTCCCACGGTACGCTCAATTAAGGCTTGTGATGTGGGTACCAGGCGACGATATATATATAATAGATACTTAAATACACTGACAGCTATGACCAAGGAACAAATATTTATGATAAATAAATACACAAATAATGCCCTCGCCGGGATTCGAACCCGGAACCTCCTGCTTTGTGGGAAGGGCACTACCAACTAGGCTACGGAGGCTGTCAAAGGTACCTATAGTAATGTTCAGTTGTTATTGTAGTAGTTTTAAATAAAATATTTGTTAATATTAAACTAGTGTTTTAATCATTAATATCACTTTACATGAATTCATATGTTCTCAAGTGACCTGGTTCATTTTTTGAAAAACCGTCTGTACCGACGCACTCCTACTGACTGTCATCCATACGCATGACAGGGCCCGTAATCATCATGCCGATGACATCAATTTGACGTCACGCTCCATGTAGGGTGATCTCAAATAGTTTTATTGTTAATTATTAATCATTTTAATCATGTACAAATGACTTCAAAAGTAGTATATTTACTCGTGAAATAAATAATACTTACTAGATACGTGATTTACGTTAAAGAGGGATTCTGTTTTCTACGTAATTATTGAAATGTGTTAACAATATCATTTAATAAAATGTATGTATAAAAACAAATTCAATAGTTTTCTTTATGTTTCACGTATCAAGTAGGTATTAGTTATTTCACGTGTATATAAACTACTTTTGAAGTTATTTATACATGATTAAAATGATTGACGACTAATGATTAATAAGTAACAATAACACTATTTGGGATCACCCTAAATGGAGCATGACGTCAAATTGATGTCATCGGCATGAAAATTACGGGCCCGGCGCATGAGATACGCTACGCTTCATTTCTTGACAGCCTGTATTTGCGTTTCGTTACATTCACTACAGTTATCGCATTGCTATTGTTTCATGGTTGACTGAACCGCCCCATATAATCCAGGTTTCAGATCGCCCTTACCCGATTCAGATTAGGTTAGGTCATCGCCTGCCCTTATTTAGGAGGTCGACGTCCGTGACCTTTGTCGCCGAATACGACCGACCCGACTCGACTTGGGATTAACCGATTGTGTATAGCCATCCTTAGTCGTCATATTTAGTAATAGTTTTTATGATACAAGTGTAGAAAGTAGCCTTTTTTTGGGACGAGTGTCGGCGTATAAGACACGAGCGAAGCGAGTTTTTTTAAACCGACACGAGTTAGAAAAAAAGCCTACATTTCAACATGTGTATCATACAACAAAAAGGTTAACTGGAAGAGATCGCCTTTGTACATTGTTTTTATTTTGTTACAATTGTGATTCAGATTTCTATGTAGTACCTACGTGTACAATCAAGTGTTTACTTCCTTACAAAATTTTACAATGCATTATGCGAGGAAAACGAGACTATCTCGGTAGTATCAACCAGGCCGTGCGGAAAAGTACTTAGAAAATTCATTCCCGCACACGTGTAGAAAAAAATCACTTTCTGTGCATAAGTTTACTCTTAAAATAAAATAAGTAAAAAAGTTTTAATTTAAACGGTTTTATTGCACCAAAAACTAGAAAATAAAAATTAGTTGTAACTAACCGTAGATGCTACTTTCTGTAGATTAGTCACGTGAAACTATTATCACTGTAGCCTCTATGTCAGTGGATTAAGCGTTACTTAATCGGAAAAGTTACCAAACTGAAATAAAAACGTGGGGCGTACATTTGTGATTAAGTTATTATAGTTATTTAAGAACAAACATAGAAATCAAGACAGCAATAGTTATTATAGTTATTTAAGAACAAACATAGAAATCAAGACAGCAATAGTGTAATAAGTTCTGGCTTTGATAAAAGTTATTTACCTCTGTAGATGTGTTGGAACAGAAAGATGATTAATTGCAAAATTAAAGCTACAATTTCATATTTTGAACTTGTATGTTTCTTCATAATAACGCCCCACGTTTTTATTTCAGTTTGGTAAAAGTTTCCGATTAAGTAACGCTTAATCCACTGACATAGAGGCTAAACGTGGCTTTCAGCATCCAACTTGGGAAGACTACAGTGATAATAGTTTCACGTGACTAATCTACAGAAAGTAGCATCTACGGTTAGTTACAACTAATTTTTATTTTCTAGTTTTTGGTGCAATAAAACCGTTTAAATTAAAACTTTTTTACTTATTTTATTTTCAAGTTTTTAGTGCAATTGTAAAGTTAATTTTCGATACTATATCTACTCATTCTAGATCAAAGATGTTGTTTGAAATATGCAATACAATTATGCATGCTAGCATTTAACTCTCGCGCTTGAATCACGACACATAATGTAAACGTAATGGACATTATTTCATGTGTAACGAGAGGGGAATCACTGCTGAATAGATATTTTTAGAAATCCGACACTAAAAAATGTCAGCTTGAATGCCCGAAGTGTCTCAAATGGGAGTATTATTCATACAATACCTTAGATAACAGAGATCTAACAATAAGGAATATATCAATCAATTTGGTTTATTGAGAAAATCAAGGTTAAATTTTTATATTGAACACATTATACAAGTCGAATTTCGAGACTGTAAAATATAAACTCATACTGTCAGTCGATCAACCGGAGGAACGCAGTGCAGCGACGCGAACCGAGGGCTCAAAGGGTCAATCCATGCAGTCTATCAACCGAAGAGCCATAGGCTCGACGGCACTATGGCACGCACTACGTGAACCGGAGGGACTCACACTCTCTGTCTATCAACCGGAAGGCCGCAAGCCCGACGGCACGCCCTACGCGAACCCGAGGGATATACTCATACTCTCAGTCTTATCAACCTGATGACTGCAGGTCCAACGGCACGTCCTACGCGAGTCATTCACGCTGTGAGTCTATCATCGCCCCGCGCGATCCACTCACGCTGTCACTCTATCAGCTGGAGGGCCGCAGGCCCGACGGCTCGCGCTACGCGAACCACTCATGCTGTCACTCTATCAGCTGCAGGGCCACAGGCCCGACGGCCCGCCCTACGCGAACCACTCACGCTGTCACTCTATCAGCTTGAGGGCTGCAGGCCCGACGGCTCGCACTACGCGAACCACTCACGCTGTCACTATATCAGCTGGAGGGCCGCAGGCCCGACGGCTCGCCCTACGCGATCTACTGACGCTGTCACTCTATCAGCTGGAGGGCCGCAGGCCCAACGGCTGGCCCTACCCGAACCACTCACGCTGTCACTCTATCAGCTGGAGGGCCGCAGGCCCGACGGCCCGCCCTACGCGAACCACTCACGCTGTCACTATATCAGCTGGAGGGCCGCAGGCCCGACGGCTCGCACTACGCGAACCATTCACGCGGTCACTCTATTAGCTGGAGGGCCGCAGGCCCGACGGCTCGCTCTACGCGAACCATTCACGCGGTCACTATATCAGCTGGAGGGCCGCAGGCCCGACGGCTCGCCCTACGTGATCCACTCACGCTGTCAGTCTAGCAGTCTAGCTCGCCCTACACGATTCACTCACGCTGTCAGCCTATCAGCCGGAGGGCCGCAGGCCCGACGGCTCACCCTACGCGATCCACTCACACTGTTACTATATCAGCTGGAGGGCCGCAGGCCCGAGGGCTCACCCTACGCGATCCACTCACGCTGTCACTATATCAGCTGGAGGGCCGCAGGCCCGACGGCTCATCCTACGCGATCCACTCACGCTGTCACTATATCAGCTGGAGGGCCGCAGGCCCGACGGCTCACCCTACGCGATCCACTCACGCTGTCACTATATCAGCTGGAGGGCCGCAGGCCCGACGGCTCACCCTACGCGATCCACTCACGCTGTCACTATATCAGCTGGAGGGCCGCAGGCCGGACGGCTCACCCTACGCGATCCACTCACGCTGTCACTATATCAGGTGGAGGGCCGCAGGCCCGACGGCTCACCCTACGCGATCCACTCACGCTGTCATTATATCAGCTGGAGGGCCGCAGGCCCGAGGGCTCACCCTACGCGATCCACTCACGCTGTCACTATATCAGCTGGAGGGCTGCAGGCCACATAAGAAGGCTCAATGTCACCCAAAGGGCAATGGAGAGGGCTATGCTAGGAGTCTATCTGCGATATCGGATTAGAAATGAGACCATTCCGCAGCAGAATCAAAGTAACCGATATAGCTTTTCGAATCACTAAGCTGAATTGGCGGTGGGCGGGGCTCGTTGCGCGTGGAACCGGTGGCCGTTGGGGCGGTAAGGTTCTCGAGTGGCGGTCACGTACCGGAAGGCGCAGCGTGGGTAGGCCCCCCACAAGGTGGACTCATGACCTGGTGAAGGTCGCTGGATGCAGGTGGCGCAGGGCCGGTCCGGCCGGTCCTTGTGGCAATCTTTGGGAGAGGCCTGTGGTAACTAAACGCCAACCGCTCTACCCCACCACCCTCTTGGGCAATGGATGTCAACTGATATAGTGTACTGTGTTCATTATAATAAAATAAATAATAGTAAAGCGGCATATCGTATTAATTAATTACGAGGCACATTAAGAACTAACCCCAATAGAGCACCCCGACACTACACTGGCGACGAGAAGGTTACGAATCGACGTAAAACTGTACGTATAGTTCACCATTCCATCATTAGAGGTTACAATTTGAAACCACAACTCTGCAGATAGAGGTTGACAGCTACGGTATATCAACCCAGTCGGTAAAGCAGTGCATCGAAGCAATATCAAAACGCAACTTAACGTCAGCCGTCACCATTGACGTTTACGCCGACCCCGTCGGTACAGCAGATTGCAGATTACACCGACTATGGACGCTAAATTACGTTGTTAGATAGAATGTCGGTATTAGAAGAATATAAAAATAAGATAGCGAGTGGCCAGACATCTTGGATTCAAGATTTGTCTAAGGAGACATTAGCGCAACTGGTAGAACAATTAGAATTATCAACAGGGCCGAATCCTAATATCGACGAATTACGAAAAACGCTTCGTGAATACGTAAAATCAAAAAACATTAAAATGCAACCGGCGGCGCTTCCGATTGCTCCCAGTTTAGAAAACTTCAATGGTGGTAACTGGAGAAGTTACGAAGAGCAGCTCAATTGCTTTATGGTGCTGCACGACATTCCAGTCGAGAAAAGGGTGGCACTTTTAATAACTAAATTAGGTGCGAATGTGTACGATACCTTGTCGGGGTTGTGTGCACCAAACGTACCAGTTAAAAGTACATATAGTGAGCTGTGCAACAAATTGAATGAATATTATCACCCAAAGATAAATTTAGCGGTACACAGAGCCCGTTTTATGGACCGTAAACAAGAGGAAGGTGAAACCATAAAGGAATATTTGCTAGCTGTGCGTAAACTGGCAAAGGACTGCGACTTCAAGGATGTGGACGAACATGTGAAGGAACGGTTGTTAAATGGAGTATACAACGAAACAATACGATATGAAGTGCTGAAAATGGCCGATGCCTCCCTGACTACATTAACGGCAGTGGCAGAGACCGCGGAAATGGCGTTTAAACTGTCAGCAAAGCCCATGGATGTTTTCAAGCTTTCCACTAATCAAGACAAGCGTACACACACTCAAAAGAAGCGACCACAACAACAGCAGTCAAGATGCCTTTGCTGCGGCAGAAAGGGACATTGGCGGGATCAGTGTACATTACGGAACAAATACTGCTCGGAATGCGGCAATAAAGGACATGTGTTCAGACAATGCCCGACAAATAAAGCAAATTTAAAAACAATGGTTTGCTCAAGAGGGGATGAAGAGGAAGATCAACAATGTGGTACTCAAGAACTAGAAGAAATGTATAATACTCTTAATTTGGAATGTAAGTTATTAAAGAAAATACCATCTCTGTATTTAAATTTAAAAATTCAAGATATTCCTTTTGATTTCGAAGTGGACACTGGCTCGGATATTACTACAATAAATGAAAGTGATTACAAAAAGTATTTTTCACAAATTAATTTTGATTATTGCAAAATAAGTATGGTAAATTTTGACCTGTCCATATCGAGACCAATTGGATTATTGAAAAACTTGTGTGTTACATATAAGGAATCAAAATATAATGGTATGACTCTAGTAGTGGTTAAAGATGGACTGCCTCGAGTTATAGGAAAAGATTGGCTCAAGCAATTATGTTTATGGCCAATAGAGTTAAAACAAAATGTACATAAATGCACATATAAACAAATAAAACAGGAATATTTAGATAAAATAAAAAAAGACTTCCCTGTTGTATTTGAACCGGGCTGGGGTAATTTTAAAAAGGCAAATGTAACATTAAAACTGAAACCTAATGCCAAACCTAAATTTTTACCTGCAAGAAATGTCCCTTTTGCTCTTAAATCTAAGGTTGAAGCGGAAATAAATAGGCTGTTAGATAATGGTCGCATCACTCCAATAGAGTTCAGTGAATGGGGAACACCAGTGGTCCCTGTCCTAAAGGGAGACGGCTCAGTTCGTCTTTGTGGGGACTACAAAACCACACTGAACTCTTGTCTAGAAGTCGACCATTTCCCACTTCCAACAATAAATGACATATTATCCAATTTTGAAGGTAATAGTTATTTTTGTGAGTTGGATTTGAAGGAGGCCTACTTGCAAGCACCCCTAGATGAAGACTCACAAAAACTAACTACAATTGTAACAGAAAAGGGTATATATAAATACCTATATTTGCCATACGGTGTTAGTACAGGACCAGGTTCCTTTCAGCGCCTAATTGTTCAGTTATTGTCGGGACTGGAAGGTGTGAAAGTTTATATAGACAATGTTTTCATTGCAGGAAAATCAATAGAAGAAGTCAATGCACGATTAAGGTCTGTGTTGGAGCGCTTCACAGAGGCAGAGCTGAAAGTAAAATTATCAAAATGTAAATTTTTTGAAAACCAACTTACAGTATTTGGATACCAGGTATCAGGTGAAGGCATCAGTGTAATCAGAGAAAATATTGAGCCGTTATTAAAAGCACCCCAACCCGAAAATATAAAAATGTTACGTTCCTTCTTAGGAAAAGTAAATTATTATAATCGATTTTTAAAAAATATGGCTACCATACTTCAGCCATTGTATAATTGTCTAAAAAAAGAAAAATTTTGTTGGACTAATGAGTGTGATGTAGCTTTCTCAAAGATAAAAAAAGCTTTAACAAAAACAGTCACATTATCTTATTACAGTAATGAACTACCAGTAATTTTAAGCTGTGATGCTTCAGACTGTGGGGTCGCTGCTGTGCTTTCAGTGAGATCTGAGGATGGTGTAGTGAAACCAGTGGCCTATGCTAGCAAAAAGTTGTCAGATACCCAAATTAAGTATCCAACAATCGAGAAAGAGGCCTACTCAATTATTTTTGGGATAACTAAATTTTATGAATATTTGTTCGGGCGAACGTTTGAGTTGCAGACAGACAATGCTGCATTAGTAAGTATATTTGGTCCTAAAAAAGGTATCCCAAAAATGGCATGTAAAAGGTTACAACACTGGGCTATATTCTTGTCAGGGTTTAACTACACTATCCACCACATCAAAACAGATAGCAACCCCGCAGACTATTTATCTCGCAACCCAACACCAGATAATAGCAAATTCAGTCACCCATTGTTAGATAGCAGTGAGCTAAGTGTGCTAAATTTTTTGTCATTATCAAATTTTGAGAATGTAAACTGGAAAATGGTAGCGGATGAAACAAAAAAATGTACTACCTTATCAACGGTAATGAGATATTGTACTGATGGTTGGCCTGATAGCAAAATGATAAATGAGGAATTTAAACCTTATTTTGAAAAACTTAATGAATTAAGCATTGATCAGGGTTGCTTACTGTGGGGCGCAAGAGTAATAATACCAAAAAGCCTACAAAATCTTGTTATGAACGAGTTACATGCTAGCCATTTTGGGATAAATAGAATGAAACAAATTGCAAGGTCATATTTTTGGTGGAAAACAATTGATAAGGATATTACAGATATAACAAATGCATGCATAATTTGTTTAGAAAACAGGAAGGCCCCTGAAAAGGTACCATTAACTCCATGGCCACCGGCCCAGGCAGTTTGGGAGCGGTTACATGCAGATTTTCTTGGACCTTTCTGTGGTAAAATGTTTTTAGTAGTAATAGATAGTTTCTCGAAGTGGCCAGAAGCATATCTTATGTCAAGTATAACAGCCACCAATACTATTAAATTATTTAAGTCACTATTTGCACGGTATGGGTATCCACTCCACTTGGTTGTGGATAACGGGACTACATGGACAAGTACCGAATTTAAGGAATATTGTAAAAGTAAGAGTATTAAAATTAGCTACACCCCAACATATCATCCAGCAACCAATGGAGCGGCTGAACGTTTCGTGCAGACTTTTAAAAGTCATGTAAAAAAGATTATTGTTAGTGGAAAGCAATTAGATGATGCTTTAAACTTATTTTTATTTGATTATCGAACTAGTGTAAATAGAGCAACTGGTGTCAGCCCCTCCAAGCTAATGTATCAGCGGGAGTTAAGGACTAGATTCTCCTTGCTTAGACCTCAACCTATTTGTACCAGACTACAAAGCTACAACGAAAAATTGGCAGAATTCAGTAGGGGTAATCGAAGAGTAACTTTTGATGTGGGGATGAAAGTTATGGTTAGAGATTACAGAGATAAGAAAAAGAAGTGGATAGGGGGAGAGATTAAGGAGTGCTTGACACCAGGGGTTACATACTTGGTAAATGTGGAAGGAAGGACAATAAAACGCCATGTAAACCAAATGTTAAAAATTAATAATTAAAATAAGTATGGTTACATTTAAGGTATTGGTGCACAGACTATGGCCTGGCATGTATAATGTCTAGAATAGCAGCTTGGTTATTTGTTAGTATGTATGTCATAAATATTTGTGCTGGGGGAGAGTGTGGTAACTAAACGCCAACCGCTCTACCCCACCACCCTCTTGGGCAATGGATGTCAACTGATATAGTGTACTGTGTTCATTATAATAAAATAAATAATAGTAAAGCGGCATATCGTATTAATTAATTACGAGGCACATTAAGAACTAACCCCAATAGAGCACCCCGACACTACAGGCCTTTATTCACCAGTGAACGTTTTTCGGCTGATATGATGATGATGATGATGATAATGAAATCCGTATGTTTCTACCAAATATCTAAAGCAGTACTTCAAAATCTGCATAACGCTAAACCTAGCGGTTGTGGCAGGCAGTAACACTAGAGTATCAGATTTGAGGAGTTGGACGTTACTGACGTTAGTATTAAATTCGCATGTTTCTACTTAAGTACTATCTAAAGAACTTCTTTTAAATCAAGATATCGATAAAAGATAAACCTTGCGGTTATTGTAGGCAGTACTGTAGCATCAGGAGTGAGGAGTTGGAAGTCAAGATCGGGCTGTTAGTATTTGACTATGCCAAACATGCTATACATTCATTTTCACGTGTCTAACACACTCGGTTAAGGCAAGCAGTACGTCTGCAGCATCAGGCTTTGAAGATACAAGGATACAAACATTATAATATTGCATTGTCATGGGAACTTGATAAGAGTTCCAAATTTCATTGATTTTGGTGCAGTAGAAGTGGTCGAAAAATCGATCACAAGATTTGAAGCATCGACGACAGTTGATACGCGGTGAAGTTAATAAAAACCGTTTAATAAAATAAGTAAAAAAAGTTTTAAGTTAAACGGTTTTTATTGCACCAAAAACTAGAAAATAAACATTAGTTATAAGTTATAACTAACCATAGATGCTACTTTCTGTAGATTACTCAAGTGAAACTATTAACACTGTAGTTTTCCCAAGTCGGATGCTGAAAGCTACGTTTAGCCTCAATGTCAGTAGATTAAGCGTTACCTAATCGGAAAATTTTACCAAACTGAAATAAAAACGTGGGGCGTAGGTACGCAAATGTGATTAAGTCACTATAGTTATTTAAGAACACACATAGAAATCAAGACAGCAATAGTTTTGTTCTGGCCTTGATAAAAGCTATTTACCTCTGTAGAAGTGTTGGAACAGATGGATGACTAATTGCAAAATTTAAGCTACAATTACATATTTTGAACTTGTATGTTTCTTTATAATAAAACGCCCCACGTTTTTATTTTAGTTTGGTAAAAGTTTCCGATTAGGTAACGCTTAATCTACTGACATAGAGGCTAAACGTGGCTTTCAGCATCCGACTTGGGAAAACTACAGTGTTAATAGTTTCACTTGAGTAATCTACAGAAAGTAGAATCTATGGTTAGTTATAACTTATAACTAATGTTTATTTTCTAGTTTTTGGTGCAATAAAAACCGTTTAACTTAAAACTTTTTTTACTTATTTTATTTTCAAGTTTTTAGTGCAATCGTTAAGTTTATTTCCGATACTATACCTACTTTACCTACTTATTCTAGATCAAAGATGTTGTTTGTAATATGTAATACAATTATGCATGCTAAGCTAAGTAGCGTTTATACTCTCGCGCTTTCATCACGAATGACGTTACGTATGTAAACGTAATGGACATTATTTTATGTGTAACGGGAGGCGAATCCCTGCTGAATAGACATTTTTAGAAATCCGACACTAAAAAAATGTTATTAAATATCTCGATCGACAAATGAAAACCAAAGGCTGGGCCTGGTTAATGTAAGCTTGAATGCCCGAAGTGTCTCACATGGACGTGTTATTCATACAATAAGTACCTTAGATAACAGAGATCTGACAATAAGGAATATATTAATCAATTTGGTTTATTGAGAAAATCAAGTTAAATTTTTTATATGTTTTTAGTATTTTTTAATGTATTTTTATATTGTACAATGTGCACATTATAAAAGTCGAATTTCGAGACTATAAAATATAAACTCATTCTCCCAGTCGACCAACCGGATAACTGCAGGTCCAACGGCTCTCCCTACGCGATCCACTCACGCTGTGACTCTATCAGCTGGAGGACCGCAGGCCCGACGGCTCACCCTACGCGAATCACTCACGCTGTCACTCTATCAGCTGGAGGGCCGCAGGCCCGACAGCCCGCCTTACGCGAACTACTCACACTGTCACTCTATCAGCTGGAGGGCCGCAGGCCCGACGGCTCGCCCTACGCGATCCACTCACGCTGTTACTCTATCAGCTGGAGGGCCGCAGGCCCGACGGCTCGCCCTACTCGATTCACTCACGCTGTCACTCTATGAGCTGGAGGGCCGCAGGCCCGACGGCTCTCCCTACGCGATCCACTCACGCTGTGACTTTATTAGCTGGAGGATCGCAGGCCCGACGGCTCGCCCTACACGATTCACTCACGCTGTCACTCTATGAGCTGGAGGGCCGCAGGCCCGACGGCTCTCCCTACGCGATCCACTCACGCTGTGACTCTATCAGCTGGAGGATCGCAGGCCCGACGGCTCGCCCTACGCGAATCACTCACGCTGCCACTCTATCAGCTGGAGGGCCGCAGGCCCGACGGCCCGACCTACGCAAACCATTCACGTTGTGAGTCTATCAGCCGGAGGGCCGCAGGCCCGACGGCTCGCCCTACGCGATCCACTCACGCTGTCAGTCTATCAGTTGTGACCCTATGATTCTATCGGCCGGAGGGTCGCAGTAATGACATACGGTACTAAACCGTGGTCGCTTACAATGGGCCTCGTAAGAAGGCTCAAAGTCACCCAAAGGGCAATGGAGAGGCCTATGCTAAGAATCTCTCTGCGAGATTGGATTAGAAATGAGACCATCCGCAGCAGAACCAAAGTAACCGATATAGCTCTTCGAATCGCTAAACTGAAGTGGGCGGGGCTCGTCGCGCGTGGAACCGATGATTGTTGGGGCGGTAAGGTGCTCGAGTGGCGGTCACGTACCGGAAGGCGCAGCGTGGGTAGGCCCCCCACAAGGTGGACTCATGACCTCGTGAAAGTCGCTGGATGCGGGTGCCACAGGGCCGGTCCTTGTGGCAATATTTGGGGGGGGGGGGCCTTCACCAGTGAACGTCTTTTGGCTGATATGATGATGATGATGATGATGATGATAATGAAATCCGTATGTTTCTACCAAATATCTAAAGCAGTACTTCAAAATCTACATATCGCTAAACCTAGCGGTTGTGGCAGGCAGTAACACTGGAGTATCAGATTTGACGAGTTGGACGTTAGTATTAAATTCGCATGTTTCTACTTAATATTTAAAGAACTTCTTTAAAATCAAGACATCGATAAAAGATAAACCTTGCGGTTACTGAAGGCAGTACTGCAGCATCAGGAGTGAGGAGTTGGAAGTCAAGATCAGGCTGTTAGTATTTGATTATGCCAAACATGCTATACTTTCATTTTCACGTGTCTAACACTCTCGGTTAAGGTAAGCAGTACGTCTGCAGCATCAGGCTTTGAGGATACAAGGATACAAATATTATAATATTGCATTGTCATGGGGACTTGATAAGAGTTCCAAATTTTATTGATTTCGGTGCAGTAGAAGTGGTCGAAAAATCGATCACAAGATTTGAAGCATCGACGACAGTTGATACGCGGTGAAGTTAATAAAAACCGTTTAAAAAGAGCCCTTTCTGAGCATATGCAACGTAAATAACTTTTTAACATATATTATTTATTTAAATATTTAGCGAACGGCCAATTTAATCGCAGCCAGCGCCCATTCTACGAGTGGAGCGCAAGCAGTACACGTCGGGCTTTGGTTGCGGTTACTCCATGATCACGTGAGTTAACCCGTTTCATTAAATATTTAAATATGTTTGAGCCTCACGTTGGTTATATTATAGGTAATTCAACTTTTTAACTTTCAGATTCAATCTTGCTGTAAAACTGTAATGTTTACTTGTACTAAGGATACCAGAGAGTCAATATTTACATACACACATTTTCTCGATCTGATTGCTGTTTTATCGCACACCTAGATCAAAACAGTATTAACTCAAAATTTATCTATTTTTAGCTCAGGGTATATTCGTGATCTACAAAGTTCGTAGATCTTCAAGTTAATACTGTTTTGATCTGTGTGGGATACCCCCATTAGCCAGAATTTCATTTGCCATAATTTTATTTGCCATCCTATTCAACACACATAATATGGTTTCTCATAACATCTTATGCCATACTTATTGTTTACTATATTAATTATTTGCCAGAAACTTTGTTTCCCATAAAGTCAATTTTCATAATGTCATTTGTCAGAATCATCGAAATTCGTAATTATCACATGCCACAACATCGTTTGTCATCCAAATTAGCTACCAGAAAAGACAATTTCCATAATGTTTTTTGTCAGAATCATCGGAAACCGTAAATATTACATGCCATAACATAACTTGTCATCCAAATGACCTTCCACAAAGTGAAACTGCTATTAAAAAGTAGGTTAGGTTAAATAGTATTCTGGGTGCCTGTGGTGTCGCATAACGTCATCCTAAATTTTTTGACCGAGAATATTTGTCATAATGTTAAATGGCATCCTACTCGTTTAGCCTACTTAATTTTGTGCATACACAGTGCTAGGTTAATGGTTTAAAAATATGTTCAAGTAATAAACCAGGGCAAAACCAACTTGGATTGGTTAGGTTTCTAGGATAGGGCGGAGTTAAAAGCGTTGACTAAAAAATACTTAAGTATTTTTAATTCATTGTTTACGCATCCTCATTATTGTAAAACCAAAAAAGGGGGGACGGGGGGGCGAAGGCCCCCACAAGGGGGCATTAAAAAAGAACATATTGTAGTTCCCCCACCCTAACCTGGATAGGTTCGTTAGGTACCTTTCATCTCTTAGAGCAGAAATAGAAGCCCCGGGGCTTCGTCGACCGGTTCCCAGAAGCCCGTTTTTTCAAACGCTTGTAACTTTTAATAATATAGCTAGTACTTATGTGAAAAAACTGATAATTACTGATGGCGTTTGAATATTCCATTAAATAATATTATTGCACTTAATAATATGGCCAACAATTAATATGGCAACTATTGCTTCTGGCATTTGAATATTCTATTAAACCATATTATTGCACTTAATAATATGGAAAAGAAATAGGATGGCATTGTATGATTATGGAAGGTAATATTCGGGTAAACAAGCAGTATGTCATACAATTTTTATGGTAAACAAATCATTCGGGCAAATGAAATTCGGGCAAGTTAGATTCGGGCATATGAATATTATGTTAAATAACTGTCGGGCAAACAATAGACAACCGACTAGATTAGACTCCTAAGGACGGATACTGTTCAATAATGCTACAATTGCTACGACCCTACGGGAATAATGCTACGAGGTCTACGAAGCGTAGCAGTCAGGATGCTTGGACAAGCTGCCAATCGCTAACGCTTAATCGTCAATCGAAACGAAAGGCAGCTAACTGTCTTTGTCGCACTAATATGAACGAGTGACAGAGAGAGAAAACTACAATACGCAATTGCTTACTACGATTTATTATACACGAGGGAAAATTAGCGATTGGCAACTTGGCTAAGCATCCATTTCAGCGAATTATATTGTAATAGGCATTAAATTTCTCCGAATGTTTCAACCGCCGTGACGTCTGTGTTGAGACATGCTGAGGCATTATTACGTGTTTTCAGTGGGTATATCTTTGTTTTTGGATATCTTGGTAGTTGTCAACTACGTCTACTAAGATAACAAGAAAAAACCGGCCAAGTGTGAGTCGGACTCGCGCGCGAAGGGTTCCGTACCATTATCAATTTATTATTAAAAAAATACAGTTAAATCAACCTACCTCAAAAACTATAGGAGATAATTTTAATCAAACTAAAAATCGTTGATAGAGTTTATTAATGTGCATAACATATATTTTTTATAAATTTTATATCGCGTAGTTTAAAAAATAGAGGGGGGGAGACACATTTTTCAGACTTTGAGAGCTGATATTTCGAAAAAGATTTGCTTTAATTAAAATGAGATTTATAAAACTTCATACCATTTACAAAGACCTTTTTATTAATACCCCACACAACGAAAAAAAAAATTCTATCCCTCAGTTACATGTATGGAAGGCCCCCACCCCAATGGTTTTTTTTACAATTTAGTATCATAATCCTGTAGTGGTTTATACAACACATATCCTTACCAAATTTCGTTACTGTAACATTTATAGTTTCCGAGTAAATCGGCTGTGACAGACGGACAGACAGACAGACAGACAGACGGACAGACGGACAGACGGACATGACGAATCTATAAGGGTTCCGTTTTTGCCATTTTGGCGACGGAACCCTAAAAATATGAGATACCCATGGAAATCGCTTAATAAATAATGTTGCCACCGAAGTCACGGCGGTTGAAACGCTCGGAGAAATGCCCTAATGCGGCTTTACTGTGAACTTACCTTATACTTAGAAGCTAATTTCGAGGATTTAATTGTGTCTGTCACTCTTTGACGTCTTGGAGTACTATTAATTAACCGACTTCAAAAAAAAAGGAGGAGGTTCTCAATTTGACTGAATTTGTTTTTGTTGTATGTATGTTACCTGACATCTATCCGAGAATCATGAACCGATTTTAAAATTTCTTTTTGTGATCAAACGTGCATTACCCCGAGATGGTCCCGTTGGCACCAAGTTGGATTTACAAGAATTTGCATTCAGCAAGTAGGATTTGAGGAAACCAATGATGCAAAACAAATCGGGGATCTTGGAGAAATCGGTAGAGGTCGGTTTTTAATTTTTTTATTTGGTGATTATTTACTTATGCAGAAAACGACCAACTTCAATTGTTTGCCAGTGCAGAAAGGAACCAACTTCAATAAGTTAAAGCTTTTGTCAGCCTCCGTAGCCTAGTTGGTAGTGACCCTGCTTACGAAGCTGGAGGTTCCGGGTTCGAATCCCGGCGAGGGCATTATTTGTGTATTTATTTATCACAAATATTTGTTCCTTGGTCATGGCTGTCTATGTATTTAAGTATCTATATGTATATATCTATTATATATATCGTCGCCTGGTACCCACATCACAAGCCTTAATTGAGCTTACCGTGGGACTAGGTCGATTTGTGTAAAGATGTCCGAAAATTTTTTTTTTTTTTTTTAAAGTAAGATTGACAAAAAATAATAGGTAGGTCGCTTTTTGCAAAACTATAGTCTTATTCTAAGGCCTTGATCAGAAAATCATTGACGAATTTTGAAGCTCGTGCCTTCGCGGTAGTAGAGCTGATCATTAAATTAATTAATGTGTGAATTTAGTGAATTAACTAGATTTAGTCATGGTTGTGGCAGAATAACAGCGTCTGCTGCTGGAAGCCCCGCGTAGACACTGACCATCGATTTCTTGTTCAAGTTTCAAGTTTGTTATTTGTTCTGTTACTGTGTATTTCTGCTCTGTATACTTATGCAAACTTTTGGAATAAATTTCTTTATCATTATCATTATTTATCAATATTCAGCGTTTTAGCCGTTTTTATTTCGTTGTTGTCTCTGCAAGTACTATTATAATAAAATTGTGCCAAGAGATGTCCCTGAGAGCGTTGCTTAATGAATTAAGTATATACAGGTACCTATACTTAAACCTTCCTCTTGTCCAACCAGAGATAGGTTTAAGTATCAGTATTCTACCTCAGCAAATCCAGGGCGGAAAGCTCAGAATAAAATCTCAAATTGATATAGTCTGGCGTCCTACATACTACAAATTCGTTCATTTCGTGTGACTATTTCTGCCTCATTTATAGACACCCGAAAACGACGAGACTTAAATAAACAAATATCTTGGGACATCTTACACAAATCGACCTAGTCCTACGGTAAGTTCAATTAAGGCTGTGATGGTGAACCAAGTGACGGTGAATTGTTATTCATAAAAAGCACTAAATGAAGGGTCCACGGAAAGAACATGTCTAGTCAATTCAAATTACAAAAGGAAAAACCGGCCAAGTGCGAGTCGGACTCGCGCGCAAAGGGTTCCGTACCATTATCAATTTATTATAAAAAAAATACAGTTAAATCAACCTACCTCAAAAACTATAGGAGATAATTTTATCAAACCAAAAATCTTTGATAGAGTTTGTTAATGTGCATAACATATATTTTTTTTCAGAATTTTATATCGCGTAGTTTAAAAAATAGAGGGGGGGGGGACATAGTTTTCAGACTTTGAGACCTGATATCTCGAAAACGATTTGCTTAAATAAAAATGTGATGTATGAACCTTCATATCATTTTCAAAGACCTTTCTATTAATACCCCACACGATTATATACAAGTAAAAAAAAATTCTATCCCTCAGTTACATGTATGGAGGGCCCCCACCCCAATGGTTTTTTTTACAATTTAGTATCACATTCCTGTAGCGGTTCATACAACACATATCCTTACCAAATTTCGTTACTGTAGCATTTATAGTTTCCGAGTAAATTGGCTGTGACAGACGGACAGACGGACAGACGGACAGACGGACATGACGAATCTATAAGGGTTCCGTTTTTGCCATTTTGGCTACGGAACCCTAAAAACCACCTTACTTTAACAGAATAAGGTGTGAATTTACCCTGATCTTTTTAAGAATTGGACATGTTTTTTCCATGGACCCTGCAAATGGTCTAGACTATTACCCGCTTTCGGCTTTGCATCTGGTTACCAAACACCCTATATATGTATATATCTATTTGTCATAAATATGCTAGGGTCAACCCTCCAGTGAAGGAACACCCCCCAGTGAATGAACAAAAACAGGGTTTTTACGTAAAATAAGAACTACAGACATTTCTACCACTTCCCGTATTTGTTTTCCTATTAGCAACCCGATATTCTATGCAATGGCAACACTCGGTAAATTTATTTTCTACCAGTTGCAATATGGCTGACGTTTAAAGTTTGAGTTTTTCTGCATTTCTCGTTAGGTATGAAAAAATTAAATCCCAGCTAAGAACAGTGCATATTCAAAGTGATATTTGAAGTGCTTATTTGATGTGTATCAGCATTATATTTAGGTATGTGGTTAGAATAAGAGCTGAACTTCTTATAAATGTTTAGTTTGGCGGATTATTTAGCGATTAACTTGATATTTTTACGGGTCCCATCACTGGCTTATCGAATGTTCCAAAACCAGTGAATGAACAGGGTGTTCATTTACTGGCGTTAGCTCAATTTAAATTTTGTTCGAAATTTAAATGTTAACGTTATTGTATTACGGTTGTTTTTCGAGGAACTGCATAGAAAACGATTGTGATTCTTTGAGCTAGTATTGGGACACTAGTGTTCATTCATAGGTATGAAAAATCCAGTGAATGGACTATGGAAATTTCTGTCGTTCATTCACTAGATTTATAGTATCCTATGAATGAACAGCATGGCAAGAATCGTGATTTTAATCATTTTGTATGTTTTACTTCTTAAATTGAGTGTGTTCGTGAAATTTCATTTTTCTTATTGTTAGAAATGAAGGCCTATACATTGTTTGCCGCTTCACAAGTTCATTTCAATCAATATTCACAAAGTAACGTTGTGCCTACCTACATAATTTTTTTTTTTAGAACATGGTTTTACGTTTGTGGCAAATTTAATATGTTATTGTTCTCTTTTAGAATATGGATGGAAAAAAAAGATATGAACGCTTTCAATATAGTCAAAAAGACCTGGAAAACGCTTTGAGTGCTATTGTCAATGGCTCAATGACGATAAACAAAGCAAGTATACAATTTAATGTCCCCAAATCGACACTACACAATAAAATCTCCCGCAAAGTTCCATGGGAGAGAAAAATGGAACCACAGCCTGAACTTTCGGGCCTTGAAGAGACGGAATTGGTTCAATGGATAATAAATAAAGCAAAACTTGGATTTCCTATGGATCCGGACGAAGTAATTCATAGTGTACAAAATTATTTAAATGCAAATAATCGTGTAACCAAGTTCGCTGAAAATAAACCCGGACCAAGATGGCTTGATTTGTTCCTCAAAAGACATCCTAATCTAACTAAAAGAAATGCTGAAATGATTTCCAAAGCAAGAGCAGCAGTTACAGAAGAAGGCATTAAGGCATGGTTTAAAGAGTTAGATGAATACTTGATTGAAGAGAATGCCATCGATATTAAAAACGACCCGAGCAGAGTATTCAATTCCGATGAAACTGGTGTAGACATATGCCCAAAAAGTGGTCAGATTTTAGGCCCAAAACTTTACAAAAATGTATATGAAATTGCACATGGGAAAGAAAAGGAATCGGTAACGGTTCTCTGTACTTTTTCTGCTGATGGTACAGATGTACCACCTTTTGTGGTATATCCATATAAAAGATTGCCTCCTGCCATTGTCAATAAATTTCCTGATTCTTGGTTTATTGGCAGATCAGACAGTGGTTGGATAGTAACAGACACATTTTTTGCATACATCCAGCTATTTTATGACTGGCTAGTGGAGAAGAATAAAACATTTCCCGTTATTCTCTTTTTAGACGGGCACAAATCACACATTAACCGATCAATGACAGAGTTTTTATTATTATATTTAAATAATAAGAGAAACCCAATTATTAGTGTAAGTGCACTATATATATTTATATATAGGTGCAAACAAATACCTATAGGGTACATAATTATGTGAAAAATAACAATTTGATTATTACGATTATACTATATGTACAGCATATTATTTTATGTAAAAAAATATTAAAATAATGTTGATTAAAAATATTTCAATAGTGTTCATTCACTGGCTTTTATTGTGTTCATTCACTGGTTTTTTTGTTTATTCACTGGCGTTTTGGGTACTTTTTGATACTTTTGGTTATAACTCAATAACCATAAATAAAGTAAAAAATCGCAGAAATTATATTCTTGTTTATTAAGTAAAGATTGATTCAATTGCATAAAATCATTACAATTACTCATGAATACCGAGCAATGATTTTTCAAAGTTGAGAATTTCCTTAAATGTTCATTCACTGGAGGGTTGACCCTACGACGTTCTTTTTATACAGAATTAAATAGCCCTGAGACATATTATATAATTATCATAATAATTCAATTCTAATCTGCCAAACCCTGATTCGTGCAGATATTTGCAGGTATTTGCAGTAATAGGACGATTATGATATGATACATAAAATATATACAAATAATAGAACTGTTGAAATGTCACATAGGTACAACTTTAGATTAGCCTTGAATGATGCCGCATACTCGCACTACCGGAAGAATAGAGGATTTGTAAGAAGGTGCACCGATGTACAGTTTACAGTGTAGCTCTTAGTACTATTTCTTGATTTTGTTTTGCCGTTTCTTCATATATATCATGTAATATATTACGTGTAGTGTCCTCGTTCATTAACTTTCATCTTGAGCGTCTCTCGGGCGCGCCGCAATTTGCCAAATTGAGCAGAAGATAGTGACAACGGGCCGCGGCAAATTGGTGAAAGGCTTTTCAGGTTTGATAAGGAAAAATGACACATTATCACAGTTTACTGCCGGACATAGACCTTTCCTATATCTATACGTACAGACGCATTAAGGTGCATTTAGGCCAAACGAGCATTCGCTCATTCTATCCCCCACTTTACGAGATCAACGAATTTCGAGGAATCACGTTTTGTGTAACGAACGAATTTCGTAGAGAGAGGGATAGAATGAGCGAATCCTTGTTTGGACTAAATGCACCTTTAGAAGGTGAATAATTGTCGCCTGGGCAAGCTGGTTGGAGTACAAAATAGTATGTCCGCTGTGATGATGAGAAAAAATGTGTTGATGCACATTTCTCACAATTAAACTTCCAGCCCCTCTCTGATTTGGGAACCATAATGCCTGATATAGACCGTGTGGTGCTGGTCATAACTCATAAGAATAGAAATTTCGTGTCGTAAAAGTAGCAATGTACAAGTTGCAGAACTTTCTCAAAATTGCGGGAATATACTCGGAAACTTCCGAAAATTTTCATAAGAATTTAAGAGTAAGTTCTTATTTAGAATGTTTCCATGAGAACTTATAAAAAGTGTTATGAATAATATTTTATTTCACAATTGAGTAAACAAGGCATAAAATATACCTTAAAAGGCATGTACTGTATACAATCGTTTTGGCATGACTAGATTGCTTATAAAATTTAAATTGCCGAGATCATTCTCTGTGCAAGTTTCGCAACTTATGAAACTTCTCCTCAGTACAAAGCTACGTAAGAGTTGAGACTATGGGATTGGAGTATCATTGACCATTAATTTATTAACGATTCATAACGGGCCACACTCGCACTGTCTCTTTTTAATCAATCACTTACATAGTATAAAATAAAGTCACTTTTTCTGTCCCTATGTCCCTTTGTATGCTTAAATATTTAAAACTACGCAACGGATTTGATGAGATTTCTTTTAATAGGTAGAATAATTTAAGAGGAAGGTTTCTATGTAGGTTTAGTACTCGTGCGAAGCCGGGGCGGATCGCTAGTACCATATTAAAAGCCACGGGTAGCCACACCAAGGCCACAAGTTCCTGTCAAACAAGACATACCTACGCTAGGGCTGCTAATTTATCGTTCCTTTTTTGAGTCAAAAAGAAAATTTCCTGCTTACGACAATAAGTAGAATTGAAAGCAATGCTTTCGCCTCTCCAAGGACTAAAGTGAAAAAGAAGTGAGCCATCTTTTTATGCAGATAGAAAATCGATCGCGTGGGTTTACCGTGCGTGGACGTGGAACGAATGGCTGAGTCTTTATTAGAGCGAGTGCATCGGTGACGATCAGTGAATAGACAATGCAGCATGCGGACACAAATTGGATGTTAAATAAAGGTTCCGTTTATACCTTTTTCGTACGGAACCTCAAAAATGATATCTTATGTTATATGTAAGTGTGAAGGTGATGCGTTCAAACCAGAAGAGCATTCGCTGTTCTATCGCCCGTTCTGCGAAATCAACCTATTACATTTTGTGTAACCTTTGAGGATTAACGATCGAATTTCGTAGAGAGGGGGGTTAGAATAGCGAATGCTCTTTTAGTTTGAACGCACCTTATCGGAAACAACAGGGAGTTCTGAAAATAATCGTGTTTATTTATTTATTTCAACTTTATTGCGCAATACAAATGGTAGCTACAAATGGCCGTCTTAACTTAATGCTTTAAAGGCATTCTCTACCAGTCAACCAATGGGTAAACAAAAGGATCAGGTAGCTGCAGGGTCTTAATAAAGAAAAGGAACCTTTCAATTAATTGAAACTACAATATAAATTTACATAAATAAACACATGCCTATGTTAATTCATATTTATTTTATTTATTTAATATTTATTGCACAAAAGAAAATATTATCTTACAAAAGGCAGACTTAATGCTATAGAGCATTCTCTACCAGTCAAACTTAGAGCAAAACAGAAAAGAATGTAGGCGGTGCAACTTGCAAACGTAATAAAAAGACATAATAAGAAAGGATACGTACATAAATATACCTACACTCACATAAATATATGCATAAATATATAATAATAAAAATATAAATAAAAACTACTACAATATATCTTACTATAAATTGAACAGTTGTAAGAAGATACTAAATTTTTCTTTGAACTGCCAGTGAAGAAACCCTTTACAGATATTTGGAGCTTTTCAAATATTAGGGGGAAGGCCAGGCAAACAAATACCATGCACGTCGTGCTATACAAATGGAAAAACACTATTGTATGATGATGAAAATGCTCGTGGCGTCTTTAATACCAGCGCCACTCACCTATTTTGAGCTCTCTTAAACAAGGGTTGTATAAAATAAATACTACTATTTTTTTGTGTTATTGAGGCAATAAAGAGTACCTATCGAAGGAAGTATTGCGTACCCTCTACGAACAAATAAAACATGGAAGCCGCACGCCATATTAAATTGCCTTTCAAAAACGGTCTTGAATTTTAGTTGACAAGTGTCACCCCCTCTTCAATGCATCACGGTAATGAGTGTCAATATCAAACTATAAATACTTAAGCCGCCATTTAAAACTAGTTGTGATTGGTGCGTCAAAGTTTTGATTGGCTATATTCTATAAACATTTGTCAAAGATGTTGCGCCGAAATATGCGTATATAGTGTCACGAAAAGCGCTATGTCCTGCTCCTGCCCATCTTGGCACAATTGAACAATTGGTTTTGGGGGCATTTTTGATCTGGCGTTAGACGTCCATGTTATATATGGTCGCAGCGTACCCTTATAATATTTTGAGCTCTGTAATTGACATCAAGACATCCACAACAAGGGAACTCCAAGTTTCTGACGGCATCCCTAGAGACACCACCAAGTCGATACGGAGTGAGAAACTACGGCAAAAGTTGTTAAAAAGTCACGTTTATAATTCCTGAACCTTTTTAAATTAACAACGAACGACCTTGCAGAATATATTATTTCTTTAAGACCAAGGGATACTCGGAAAATGGTTCAAAAAGGACCCATATGCTTGCCACGAGATGGCAAGTACTGTTTATGTTAGCGTTTACGTATACTTAAAGTAGGCCATCACGCTCGCTCTAATCCATCAATGTGAGTGTCATCGACTGCTTTACGTATCGAGTAAACGCAAACCTTATACTTCGTTTTTTTTAGCATTAGAAAGACCTTTGCAGAACGAGAGATAAGATTTTTTTACAGGCACATTCTGCGGATTGAACAGTGAATACGAGTTATTAAATATCACGTATTTATTATCATTTATCATGCTATATTAGTACATACATTACTCAGTGTTGTGAACACATAAGAAACATAATGTTAGTTAATTTATATTCTAAGATGAAAAGATAAGAATTTTAATAAATTGCGTTTACAATTTTTCATGGAAAGGTTGTACATTAAAAAACCTAAAGAGGCAGAGTTCTCACACAATTTTAAAACGTCACTGTCACTATCTGTTATTCGATTTGTCGGTTGAGTTGGTTGTGTTTTCTATTGCTGTTAGCTTACTTAAAGATTGATGTTATCGTTTTTGTTAAATTTCTTTATTAATTGTTGATCTATTTAGATATTTTGTTTGCTGGTGCACATTTAAAATTGATGAAGTCGCAGCCGGTTCCGGCTAACGTTTTTTCATCTCTAAAGAAGATACGGCATAAGCAAAATCCTCTGACTGTCAGTGAAAAGCGGATGGTGGTGAATATTTACAAATTAGTGTTAGTAATGTGCCATAGACAGGAATATCCCACTAAATCGGACCGTGTGAAAAAGACTACTGAGACTGCTGGCATATCGTTGGCTACGGTATACAACATTTTAAAAGAAAATAAGTTTTTAAATGAAATTAGATAATATAATAGATAACACTGTGGAAAAATTTATTATAAACGTTGGTTGTTCCGAGTCCTCGGACTCTTCCACTGACAGTGAATAAAACTTTGTAGAGTATGTCATCATTGTCATCTGAGTTTTATTTTCTAATTTGTTACCAAATTCAAACTACGTTAGAGCGCCCCAGATTAAAGCCGCCCATAATAGCGACAAATACTAAACGACGTTGCCGATGGGTAGGGTTGTCTTACTATTGTCATCTGCTCAGTCTGTATGACACCGTGTCCGCTTTTATACCGATAGTATTAATCCTTAAATGCATGACTTTTACTGGGAGTGCATAATGTAAGCTAGATTAAATATGCAAATATTGTTAAATTTTAGACTGTAAACTTCATTAAATTCATATATGAGTTTATCGATATGAGTTACAAATTTATAAAAAAATCTTTAGTTAAAAACCGCCAAACACTAAACGAAAACCTACAATATTTAGCTTTTTTCTAAATTGCCGCCATCTTGCTTATAAAACACTTATAATGTTATTTAAATACAGTTTTGCCAACAAATTAATAATAAATGTGAAAACCAACAGTTTTGTCAACAAATTAATAAATAATAATAAATGCGTTCAGCTATCGGTAAATATGAAATGACATGTATGTACATAAGTTCCGAGTAATTCAGTGTTATCGGCCGAAATCGAAGAAGGAAGGTTTACGACCACTGCTTCTTTGTTCACCCGTTTGACAGATAATTCTAATCTAAAAAGAAACGAAGTATAGGTGCTTGCCAACAGCAAATACATTATATCTTATGCAACGAATATGTCAAGAATTCCGACACGATCTTATTTTCGGGTGACAAATTTTGTACCCTTCGTTATAATTTAAAATAAGATATTTTTGTTGAATCATGTACCCGGGTCGTTGTCAGATTTAGGTTATCGTCTTTTCGGTGGATATACCTAAAGTTAAGGTATTCCTGTACCTACTAATTTTGAGATAAAACAATTGACGGTACAACTAGGTTACCCGGTCTTTAGCCCTATGCAATCAAATCGTAACTTAGATTTATAAAAGTTGTTAACTTTTGACCAGCGAGTGGACAACTTTTGTTTTTCGGACTGACAATGACCCATCCCATCGTGGGGGGTAGTAGAACATGTTTTTAAAAAACCGGCCAAGAGCATGTCGGGCCATGCTCAGTAGCGTAGTTGTTCAAAAACGGCTGGGCCGATTATGTTAAAAATAGTTTAATTTTAAGGTCTGTAAGCCATTCATGATTTCTTTCACATTTTTAGGACCCACGGATCAAAAGTTGGAGGGTGGGAGCACAATTTTTTTTATTCTGGCGCGGCCACATCTCCGAAAATATTGACTTTAGAAAAAAAACTTTCTTTTAAGACCCTTATTCTTTTTAAGAAACCTATTTAGTATTAATTTCAACTACTAACGACCAAGGACCTATATTGCAGACAGACAAACAGACAGACGGACAGACGGACATGGTGAAACTATAATAAGGGTTCCTAGTTTACCGCGGAACCCTAAAAATTTGTTATATTAACTACGAAAACAGACTAACTTACTTTAAATTAAAAAAAACAAAAATACTTTTGCTGTAACTTATTTTTCATAAGTGTTTTTTATAAAAAGAAACAAGAAATTGTCGCTTTTCCTCTTTATAATAGGACGTAATTATGCAAAAGGGAACCAATCCACTTGAATCTATCATTTTAAAGATTGACTTTGTTTCTTGTGATTTAAAGTGTTAATTAGAATGAAAAATTCTTGTGGGTTGGTTTCCTTTTGCATAATTTAGGTACACATATAGGCATCCTTTTTGGTGTTCACATCCTTACTGTTTGATACTTGTATTTATTGTTCTGTATTGTATGCCACCAAATAAACCATTCTTATTCTTATTCTTATATATCGCGGTCAAATAATTCCTTAAAAATACTGCAAACGGGCTGGTTTCAAAGGAAGTTTTTACAGAATAGGTAGAATTCTTTTTAACATCAGCTTATTTATATTGCACTTCTTCACTTACTTCATCAGCCTATCTCAGTCCACTGTTGGACGTAGGCCTCTCCTATTTACTATACTATGAATATAGACGGATTAGGAGGTAAATGCCCATGACCGCCACGCTGGGCAAACGGATTGGCGATCGCAGTAATGTGTCCACTATGATGACGCTGCTGCCCATCATCAGTCTTGTATGAAAGGTTGGTGAGTGACACTTTAATCCCTTAGTCGGCTCTTACGGCACCCGCGGGAAGAGTTGGGGTGGTGACAAAATGTATTCTTACTGCCGTCACCATACGGCACGTACGTATAGTACGTAGGTACTTAATTTTCCTGAATTGATTTGTGCAGGCAAATTATTGACTTTCAATACCACGAAAAATTTATGGAAAAAGTGGCTTTTTAATCATGACTTGCTATTTTTATATCGGCAGAGTTATCTAACGAAAAAATCACGTATTTTTTGGATTCGTTATGAAAATCAGGGAATTTCCAATACCTACAATTCAAATGGATCCCAAATATCCTGTAAACGTCAAAAAAATCTATTTGAAATCAGCGTGTTTATAGTAAGTTCTATGAAAAATTGTACCCGACGCGTATTCTTTGACCGATCTTATAAATACAGTGAAGGAAAACTTACCTTTCAAAAAGAGCAATCCAATACACTATCACTAGCACTTCATGTTCAATGATATGGTCGGATATGTGTTTGTCAGTCTGTTTGTGCAAGTCGCGTCCAGGCTGGGCGACGCAGTACTGGAGTCTGGACGCTGGGGTGAGGCACCGGGGTGACCACGGGTTGGAGATGCGGTGAGATTTTCGGAAATATTTTGTTTGTGTATAAAATCCTATTATTTGTCAGCTAGTCTAGTTGGTAATGACCCTACCTACGAAGGAGGTTTCGGGTTCAAATCCCGGCGAGAGCGTTATTTGTGTATTTGTTTATCACAAATATTAGACATATAAACAATTTTTTTTTCTTTTCTATTCACAACACTCTTTTCTTTATAAATGTATTCTTACATTAGAAGTACTATTCAGGTCCGCCAAGCGCCTGGAAGAAGGCTACAGGCAATGCGCGCTCATAAACTAAGTAGGTATGAGAAAAGTTTGTGTATCTTACTCACAGAATACAAATTGCTGAAGTTTTAACTGCAAATTAGAGTACAAATTTTGTATATTTTAGGTAATAGACTTTTGGGTCATGGTGAACTTAGGGTACACCCGTACAACATTTTCTTTTTAAAATAAGTGCAATTAAAAAATAGTACAATTTTATTAAAATTTTTTGGTATATTCATTTTATATTTGCGTGGTAGGTACCCGCCGTTCCGACTCTCATGTTTTAGCTAGGTAATGTAAGTTTTTCCCTTTAGGCGACACGCAAATATCAAATAGTCGGTAAACGTAATTAGCTAGTGGTTTGCTAGAGCGATTTAAGCTTTCACGATGATGCTAATATTTTAAAGAAGCCGACTAACGTCACGAAACAGTCACGAATCTTTACCCTAATATAAGATAAGTATTCGAGACGTAATCAGTTAAGTTATTAGTTAATTACACACTTATATTAACACGATTGTAGGTAAGACATTGTAAAGTAGTCTGGTAGGTCTAATTTGGAAAAATGTTTACTATTTCACAGAATGACTACAACTCTGTAATACAATCACTTAGTTATTTTGAAGGTTTTTATAACACACATCGAAATTTGGTTGTACATTACACACTTATATTAACACGATTGTAGGTAAGACATTGTAAAGTAGTCTGGTAGGTCTAATTTGGAAAAATGTTTACTATTTCACAGAATGACTACAACTCTGTAACACTTTGTTATTTTGAAGGTTTTTATAACACACATCGAAATTTGGTTGTGCAAAAGATTACCACGTGTACAATATGTACATCAAGCTATTTAAAAAAAAGGAATTTAAACGGACACTTTTCCAGCCAATCATAATTTGATTTATGTTGTAGCAACAAGTGCAGAAGTATATTTTCTAGTAATTTATGTAACTTTATTAAGTTCTTTGTTTGCTGTACAATAATACCCAAAGTTTACCTTCTCTCGGAGAATCTCACGCTAAATGACCTCGTAATTTACCGGAAACCACAACGAAACAACAATAACGACTTTGTACACATAAGTTCCCGTAAGTATCCATAATCCCATTCAAAAGCCAATCAAATTAATCCGGTCACGTAATCAGTCTCACAGTCGGCTGAATCATAGGCCCCCTACATATCAGGGAGCCTTCGCATAGGGGACCGAGGCTTTACAGCGCTTGCGCCCCACTAGCTTCAACACTACAGTGACAAAACGTCACAACTACCAACCTCTATCAAACATATGTATTCAATTTTAAGCCTTATAGTTGTGAAGATAGATACGTTGATGTAAACGTATATTTGCCACAGCTAAATCGTATACGCTGCTTTACTTTTAAAGTTTGCCAGTGTGTCAGAGCGTGCAAATACAACCTTATTAGAATGTATCCTCTGCGACAGGTGGATGAATGGTCAGTTCCTTAATTACTATGGTATAGGGGTGTTTTTTCTGTAGCAGAAGATGCTTGGTCAGCCTTACAACTTGATTGATTGGCTGTTCATGGTAATAACAGTTAATTTATGTCTTTAACTTCGATGGGCACTGCTGGATAAGTCAATTGACGATCGGTCCCGTATTTTATTGGATATTTTATCCTATTTTTATTAGACGAGCATGTTTTAATTGTAGAAAGTTATCTGCTTCTTCAGGCTGCTGCTTTTTCGTCGTTGTTAATGTTATCATCATTGCTAAAGGTCGTGTCCAGTTAGAAAAGTATTCACTGAGGTTTTGTTTTTGAAATAATAATACAACTTACAACAATCATGCATTTTAAAAATTAAAACTTAAACTTATTATAAGGAATAATACAAGTATATATAATAACTAGAGGTGTGAAGGTCGCAGGAGTCCGCTGGATGCGGGCGGCGCAGGATCGGTCATAGTGGCAATCTTTGAGGGAGGCCTATGTTCAGCAGTGGACGTCTTTCGGCTAGTATGATTATTTTTACCATGATGATGAGAGACGTATTAAGGTAAATAAATAAATAATAAATAAATTCAAATATTTCTAATGATTTGTTACAGATGTAAAGGTCTCTGTCAGGATTGGTTGTTTAATAATAAAATGCAGTTATCGTTTAATATAAGATACTTTTTACTGTACATTATTGATTTATAACAAATCATACAAACAGTCTTTGGTAGAATTTAGAGCAACTTATGTTCTGGTAACAAACATTCATTTGAGTCTAAACCTATTCATCTATATATCTAATGTAAATGTAATGGTAATGCTAGAAACAATTAGTATCTAATGGATGACATTTGTCCATCACTTTTATCACAATAACATACAATTGAAGGTATGTTTAAGGCCAGACTTACATTTGTAAGTTTTTACGTAATTAGTAGACACTAGGGGAACGGTTCTTGCCATACAAATTCAGAGCCGGGAGCACACCCTAGTAGACACGAAGTGCCAGAGACGGATAGGTAGGTACTAAGCAATGAGATTGAGAATATTGAGATATTCACTACTGATTCATATGTATAGTTCTTTCTCTATTACTTACTTAAAAACGTACAGTTGTAAGTCTGGCCTTGAGTCAATATACTCGTGCATAAACTTATCTTTTGTCAGAGGTCAGATGTTTTTTGTGTAATACTAATAAACAATATGAGCGTTTTTATTATGAGTAATTTGCAAAGTACGAATTAATTGCCATGTGTTAAGAAACAACCAAAATTAACTAATCTTAATCTTGCATTACGACATATACTTGTCCAATAAAATGAAAGTAACTAGGTAGGTATAGTGAATGATTAATGTTTATTCATCAATCCTACGGTTATGTTGGTAATTTAACATAATATTTAGCAAAAGTGAGAGAACATGTGAGAAGTTTAATATCTGTCAGTACTCAAACTATAAAAACTTGTCAAAAAGCAACAAATTTATAAAAATCTTCAGAATGAGAAATATTACAACACTTGGCAATTTACACGACTGTCAAAAAGCATACTCGTATGTCTACAATGAAAATATTTACAATGATTATTTCTTATAACTACCTTAAATTACTTTTAAAATAACTTAGGTCTAAAACAGGCCCTTATGGCACTGTGAGAGGTTACTGACGGCTAATGCTGATATACATTGTTCGAGGAAATCTTTCTTGATAACTTGGGATCTCAGCTGACCCGCTTCCCCCCAATGTACTTACTTTGTGTCGCAGAATAAACCTCTGTTGAAGGTGGTATTTAATACACGTAGGTAACAAAAAAGAGGGACAAAAACAGTTCCCTGTGGAACACCAAAGATAATATGTTGTCACATAATTATTATCTTTGGTGTTTT
>JALPQI010012370.1:0-38057 GCA_025490895.1 Thaumatotibia leucotreta
TGTGAGAAGATTGGGTTAGTGCCTGCGACCATATATAACATGGACGTCTAACGCCAGCTCAAAAATGCCCTCAAACACAATTGTTCAATTGTGCCAAGATGGGCAGGACACAGCGCTACATCTTTGACAAAATGTTTATAGAATACAGCCAATCAAAACTTTGATGGACCAATCACAACTATTTCAAATGGCGGTTTAAGTTTTTATAGGTTGATATTGAAATTCGTTACTGTGATGCATTGAAGAGGGGGTGACTTGTCAACTAAAAATCAGGACCGTTTTTGAAAGGCAATTTAGTATGGCGTGCTGCTTCCATGTTTTATTTGTTCGTAGGTTAGTGCAGTACATTAAAGTACATAATCAGGCGCGGATCCAGAACTTCGTTCAGGGGGGGGTCCCTATGATATGATAGTATTTTATACTTAAAACAGCACCTAGGCATACATAAGTCCAGTGCGAGGGGGGGCGAGTGCCCCCTGTCTGTATGCTTATTGAAAGTACTTTGTGTAGTAATAGCTTAAATAATCATAGATAATAAGTAGCATTTTATGGTCAACATAAAGAAAATTTTGAGATTTAAGAGTAACAAGTACCAATGTTTAAATAATTAAACTAAAAAAGTATGAGATGTAGGTAATATATAGAAATTACCTGGGCATACATTGTGTAACAAATAAATTCCACACCATTCCTTAAACAGTCTCTCAAATACACATAGAATTGATATGAATTTGACATTAATATAAGTTAACATTTTAGACAAGTTCGGTTATGTTTAAATTCAATTCAACATTTCGTTTTCAGTGCAGGAAGAGTAGACACACAAATTAGCACACAACTTCGCCGAAGCCAGTTCACCAAAAAAAAGTTCAAAACTTTTTTAATACTCAACAAGAATTTATTCATAAATGTAACAAAAAATAAAAACCATATAAAAAAAAGTATTATTAATCTTGATGTTGCCAGGTGCTCTGGGTGGGGATGACTGCTCTGTCATGAAATCCAAATAGTTGTTTTACAGATCTGAATTTATGCAGTGTGCCACGGATGCACATACTTGTGGCATGAAAGATCGATATTATTATTTTAGCCCTTAGCCATCCCATTACCAAACCATACTAAGGGTTCTATCCCAGCGGTCAGCGATTGCTTCACCAAGATGTTTGGTGAATGCGGACATTTGTGGAACGAAGAGTCCGTCAACTGATGTAACAAGAGGAGTGAAGGATGCATGACGCTTCTCTCAGTCAAAACTATTCTTCTCACTGCTAACATCCTAATTGCATGGAGTCATTGTTCATTTTTCTGTGACATATTTCAAAGGAAACACACACTTCAGAAAAGACAATAGTGAACACCATTATTATTGTAACAAAAATGGCTACAATATTAATAAGTGTTTTGTCATTTATGATCATACTATTATCAATATAGTATTAAACATATAATGAAACTAAAGTCAAATTAAAATGTCTAATTTAACATGTTCGCAGCGGCAATTAGTTAACATTGCAATTAACTATACTTGTGGGTTGAATAGATCCGATGCCGCAGCGAAGGTGTTAATTTAATAAGGCAGCATTCAATTATTCTTCTTCATTTCTTTTCTTCTAGAATAAGGTAACATTATTTATTGGTTATCCCAGTCAGAAGCTTAGGTTAAACCAGCTTTTATTCTGGGTAAGGTGAGCAGAGATGTGGAATACTTATCTAATACAGATAAAGTTACAGAATGATGTCCTAAGAAATAGTAAGTAAAAGTTTTGCTTTTGGAACAGAATAATGGAAACCCCTTAATTACTTACATGTAAATATTAAAGTTACTTACCAACTGGGGAGACCAAGGGCTGCATATTACTAATGTATTAACTGTAGGCACACGGATACAAGGAAACTCATAATTAGAATGAGTTGCAGGAAAACAGTTTATTTAATGTTCACTAAGGACAAAGAATACACTAATGACTTCAAAAACTGTAAATATTATACCAGTCTCTAAGTAAAATGTATAATATGCTTGTCTATTAATTGGATGCCGAACTCATCGAACTTCCCAAAGGCTTAAATATTATAGTAATTAGGTATCACGAAAACTAACTAATAAGAGTAATAAGAAATATTGAAACATAACTTTTTGTTTGACATTTGACATTATTTGAGCGTTTACTTAACTATTTATTGTGTTCAGTCAGTTTCTACCTCATTAAAGAAATCAGGTTGAAATATTCAAGATAATCACGATATGAAAATAAAAAACATAGTCTTACGAGAACATTATACCGGAACGACAGTCAAATTATAATATTTTCTTTTTATTTTATGTACTATTATTCTATCCAGACGAATATGACTGTGTAGAGAAAACACCTCAGTAAAAATGACAGCTGTCATATACGGCGGTGCCATTGTAATATGACAAAGCAGTTTGGCTTAGTGCTTGCGCCTGTAGACACGGACTAAAACTAAAAAAAAATTCTTGGATTTATTTGCGACCAATTTGCTTGTGTTTTTATGTGCAAGCACGAGGTTTATAATTATTACTCTCTTGTAAAGCGGATCGTGTATTTATTTTGTGAACATGAAAGATCGAAAAGAATACTAAATTAATTAGAAAGTATTACAGTTTTACCAACATAAGTATTTACAAATAGAAAACGGGGGCGAGGTCAGCGCCGGGTGGTAGGCTGCCCAGAAGGCTCGTGGCATTGCCATGCTGAATCGCGATTCCGATTCCAGTAGTATCTATGAAACCCTACCTCAACTCCTTAAGTATAAGTATGCTTCGGTTCCCCAGGGCCCAAAGGTCTCCACCCCAAACGGCTCAAACATGCAGCCAGTAGATCAATCACTGCATATTAGCACCATTTGAGGTTTTCGTCGCTTTCGCCACCGCACCAGCCTTGTTTGTGGTCCTGGAAGATGGAACGGTGGAATATTATACTGATGGATGTCCCAGCTTCCAGGGACCATGTGTCATGCCGTCGGACCGCTTCCCGTGTTCCCTAGTTAGGCCTGTAGACTTACACCGGCACTGGTAAAAGCCAGGGTCAGGATGTCATTGAAGCTAGCGTGGCGTGGAGTTCGACCTGTGGGGCTACCCCGACCTACTGCTTAAATGCGATTCAGTTTAGGACCTAAATTTCATCGCGATGTGTCAGTTCCATAGAATATGTAGTTAACTCAAAAACTGAATCGCATTTAAGAGATATAATATGTACAGTCAAGGGCATTAATATATATACACTTCTCCATCCTGATCCCTTACGAATGTGTCTATATATTAATTCACTCGACAGTACCTAGTACGTCATAAAAATAAGGGACACTACTTATCGAAAACATTAAGCCGGTTTAAATAGGAGCATAAATAAAACATACCTAACGCTACATTAATAAAAAATATCTCTTGACAAGTCGAGCTATTGTCTCAATCCAAAAGTGGCAATCCTAGCAATTTTTCCAACTCACCCCTTTGGTAAGCCATCACACCCCAACCACGGGGTGAGCTTGTTGTCTACTATTATGCATTTTTCGTAGAAACTATGCAATGTAGCAACAAATTATCATTTACAAAATAAAATTCATACCTACGGAAAACTTTTTTTGGATATATATAAAAATAAACTTTTATCTAGGTTTAAACTTCGATTTCGCGCCAAGTCACCCCGAATGAGGGTTTTTGATACTTTTTCTGCCGCTATGGGGAGGTGAGATGGCAGCACTGAGCCGACCGTTTAACGAAGTGTCAAAATAAATACGCGCATTTAATTTTCAACATATTTATAGGTTTATTTATTCTGAAAACCATTACTTTAGGCATATTGTTACCTAAAATAAATAAATAAAATAGTTCCAAGTCAATTCTCATGAAATTAACAAAGTTAAAGTAATTATTTTTAATACCAGTGACTTGTTTATAGCTCGCCTGTTTTATAGCTCCGTCTTCAGTTCGATGACCGTGTAATAGTCGTAATCCATTACTAAATCAATTCTCTTCCAAATAAAATAGAATTTCAATATTTTAGGCCCAGGTGCCTATGAATAGTATGAATCTGACAGTTGTCGAGACCAGGTGCGTACGAAGCGCCGCCTGGTGGCAGAAAAATTATCGAAAACCCTCATTACGGTATTCAATAACTATTCGACATATTTTAGAGTTATTTAATTAGGTGCGTGGTCTCGATTTTTATATGAGCGGGTTAGATTCCCAGATTTACTACCTCAGGTAAGTCATTTTTAGAAAATCTGTGAATGCATCCTTATTCAGAAAAATACTCTATCCACAAGGTACTTTCCCTTTATGCCCCGTAGTTTTGGGAAGCCCTGTATAAGTATGTAGGTTCAAAGGTGAGGCCTATCCAGCGGCCCTACCGCGAAAAACGAAATTCGTAAATTTTGAGGATTTGTCTTTCTCACTCTAAATATGCCTTCGTTTGAGTGACAGAGAAAAATCGTCGAAGTTTACGAATTTCGATTTTCGCGGTAGGTAGACCAGGCCCCTATACCACAAAACTTTACAAGCGTACAATTCTACAAAATTGTAGAAATTCCCATACAAAAAGTTGACAATTTTGTAGAATTGTACGCTTGTAAAGTTTTGTGGTATAGGGGCCAGGAGTGTACGTCTTTTGGCTGATATGATGATGATGATGATAAAGCAGTGTAAAAATGATTATAATTTTTTTTATGTGCCGGAGATAGACAACTTTACTGAGCTCTCAGCCCACCTGATGGAAAGCAGGAACTGAGACCTGTGGACATAGCGATCAGAAAATTGCCTATGCGCTGCCTACCCTGAGGAATTAGATGGATTGCCTCTATCTATGCCAGTAATTACACAGGCTATTTTATCCCCAAACCGAACACAGCAGTGCACACACTGATAATTAGCGATTTGAAATTAATTAATTAACAAAATATTCTACCATTATCCAATCTAATAAGGCCAATTCACGTAATCCAATTTCAAGTTTAAAAATTAGCCGCACGTTTTGTGTTGATGCGTCCTAGATTTTGTCACCGAGTGTTATGTCATGGAACATAATAGGAGCAGATTGCCGATAAGCATTCTTATGATATATTATGTACGTACGGTACTTGTACTTACACAACCTTGCGCGTTACAGAGGGGTCACTTTCTTTGTTACATAAATTCATACGTGCTTTTGCTATTCCGTGCCAGCAAACCTATGCTCGAGGACTTCGCGTCGGTGCCAGAAACATACTTAATATGGAGGGAATCACTTTGCGGAAGTATTACACGCATCTTAATGTATTTTGGCATTTATGGAGAAGATATCAAGTTCGGGCCGCTATTGTTTCAGATTTTAAATTCGCGTAGGTAGGTTCCGACTTCCGACTAAAGTCGGGTTACACTAGCCCTAGGGAGTATATAATATTGCCCACACGAAAAAACCGCTTTGATTGACATAATAAATATAAAGAGGGGAACATTATAAGTAAACGACGTCAAGCAAATAATCTTGTTTTAATTTAATTATTAATTTGCCAAGATGAAGGTGGGCAATATTACCCCCTAGGGCTAATGTAACCCGACTTTACCGGTATCATTTACCTATTTCCACTAAGTAAGTATTTTTTAAGTTAGTTACATCAGTAGTATTTACTAGATATAATTGTATACTGGATGTAATTGTACCTACCTACTTTTTGTAATTAAATGGTGTCACTTGTCTTATTTAATGCAAGGACCGTCTTAGTTATTTTCGCCTGCTACTCGTATAGGTATATCTCCCGGAAGTTACCAAGTCGGCTGTACCCAAAACAATATTATCTATTTCCAGCATTTCTCGTCTAGAGATTTACATGTTTATTTTGATACTACACAAACCATTTACAGTGACAATTGCTGTGCAGTGTTGTTGTAGGTACCTACGTACCTACTAGTTATTTACGTTTAATAGTTTAGTCCAAACTATGGTTGATAATTAGTAGGCAGCATGTCTTTACATAATATCAAGATGTAGAACGTACCTACTTACTATCAAATTTTTAATTGTTTTATCTTACTTAAGCAGTTAAGTTAGGTATTAATAAATATTTAATCGTACAAGATCCTATTGTATGAATTGTAAGTAAATTAAATTTCTCATGTCTAAATATCCTACATAATAGTATAAATAGCATTTACATTTACTGCACATAATCCAAAACTATTATTAAGTACCTACTCGTTTCCATTAGCGAATTCAAGCTGGCACTTCGCTGTTAATGTTGGTCTGCCCTGGCCAAATTGTTAATACGATTTCCCTATAAAAGCGTTTTATAGTTTAATGTAACATCAGTATCAAGTTATCCGACGTACGTTGACTTCGGGAAATGAACAATATGAACCTTACATTTTTGGTAATTTAAATTGTTTAAAAATGTCAAATTACTATTTTTATAACTATAAAACCTACATTTTAAACCAATATATTTATTTTGTAGTAAATTAAACTTTTTATTAGAAGAAGAAAAATAATATGAAATTTTTTAAAACCGTTATTGTTAACTATACATTTTGGAGGTTCATTTTTATTGCGGGTTATTAAATAAAATAACTTTTTGGCTTCCCTGAGCATGTTTGCAGCATGGGTTATGTTATGGGATTTGTGTAATTCTTATTTTAACTTACCTACACAGTTTCAGTCGTCGATAATCATAATCAACCTAAGTAGGCAACTTATAAATAATATTATAATTTTTCGTTCCCCGATTCACGCGAAATATGTGCTTATTTTTCAGGTCTTCAGTGTGCTACTTATTTTATTTAACAGCCAAGTAAGATCAGACACTGAAGCGAAGACCGAAGAGAAATCAGATGTGGGAAAGCCAGTCATGTAAGTGATTTTTGAAATTCGCACATTCGAATGAGGCGTTAATTTGGAAAACTGACCGAGCGATGACATTGCCATGGCCAGTTACGCCGGCGTGCGGTTTTTAAATATGCTCCAAAAAATCTTTGGTTACAAAGTTTTAAATAAAACATTTAGGGCATGTTCACCTCACCATCCCGGAATAAAATATATCTCTCAGATGTTAGCTGTCCTTTTCGTTTATAACAATAGTGATAATTTTATCTAACGGATATAAAATATTTATCCTGGGATTCAAAAACAGGCCGTGAAGTAGGTTAGGTCGGGGCAAGATGAAACAGCTTTCTGAATGGGGAAAGACAAAAAATTGTCATTCTGCCACAGCTTCTGCTAGTAGCATTTTGTCGAATCCCACTCAAAAACCGTTTATTCTTACCCCAACGTACCTGTATAGTGTTTAGAATTATAAATAAATATTTAAATAGATATACTTAGTGTGTACACATGGTCTTAGTATTAATTAAGCCTACTTGAAGCATTCACAGAGGTACAATGATGACTTTTTTTTAATTTTTATTTAATTTGTAATTGTATTATGGGCTGAGTCTGGAGTAAATTATTTTCATTTTCATTTTTTTAGAACGGCCGGGTCTTTTGACACTTTGCTTTGTTTATACCCTACATTATATTTACAATAGTACACAAAGCGTTGGACAATTTGGGCATAATATATTTATTGGCCTCGGCCCAGTTTGATATATCAGTCATTCTTATAAGTAGGTACCTACCCAATAATAGTGCTAACTCCCTACAGTAACAATATGTTTAGACTACATAAATAATTTTGAACTTTCATGGGCTTTCGTTGCATAAGATAGGGACTATTTTGCTACCGGTGACTGAACCTGCCTACAATAGGTATATTAAATAATTCATTATTAGGAAGCGGAGTACAATCAACAAGTTAATCGCCAGAAATATCCGTACAATTTGTTTGCAAATTAAGGCTAAAGTGATAATTTGGATACGGACCTAAGGCATATTTCATTGAATGTGAATTGATTTTGAAACCGCATGCAAGTGGAATACCGCTAAGCATGTGTACAGCACTGTCTCGCTGACGTGCCGTCACCGCACGCGTAGTCGGCGCCAGTGTGACGTCTGCCTAAGACTGTTGTTTGTCTTCAGAGATCGTTCGTCACACCACCCCCATCACGACCCCACGTACCACGGATTCTGGAAGAAGAAGTTCGTGTGGCGCCCGCGCTGGGTGAAAACCTGGCAAGAGAAGAAGGTCTACGTCGCCGTGTGGAAGCGTATGTGGGGGCCCGTCGAGGTCAAGGAATGGGTCCCGGTGCCCAAGCCGCCCCCAGGATGGATCAAACATGACGTCGCCTCATACGTCGTGAAAGCTCACCCCCATGTTACGAATAAATAGGAGCAATGCAAGTCAAAGCTAACAAAAGAACAAAGCAAATTTGGATCGAACTGGATGTAAATACCTGCCAGTTACACAAAGGAAAGTTCCAGAGAGTTTTCTCATAATAAGATTCAGCTGGTAGATCAATTTGTACACTTGTTTTTACAAAGGCTACTCCAACAGTTACCTTACCGATAAAAACGTATCTAATGTCGAGAGCCTTCAACAAATACGAAAATAATTATTATAGTAAAAACTAATTAGCATTAAATTGTCTCGCTTTACTGGAATAGCCCTTGAAAAGTATTAACTATTACCTAGTTCATTAGATTTAATGGCAAAACAAGCTTACGAACGTAATAAGCTTAACAAGAAGCTTTATTAGCATACTAGAGATTGCTATTTGTTAGATGGTGTAGCTTTAATAACTTATTATTAGTTTGTAAGTGAATTATGTTTGTTGCAAAGCGAAAATTGAGAAATATTTAGCGAATGATTTGTTACATTGAATGTGTTTGCTTTAATTAAATTATTATGTACCTATATAGCAATCACCTTCGAGTCTAATTTTCTAACCTAAAAATAGTACAAATACACTATTTTTGTCAAGTTTACCTGAACTAATACTGAATTCTGGGTGTGTAGCCAAGATGCCAATCCGCTTGATCGTCAATCATGAACAAAAGGCAACTATTTAATTGTCTTTGTCGCACCAGATCGAAAGAGTGACAGGGACAGAAAACTATGAAACGCTACTGAGCGTTAGCGATTAGCAACTTGGCTAAACACGCTGATTCAATATTTTAGTCAAAACTTCATTTTTCCCTAGTAATGGCTATATTTAATCAAGGAAATAGCAGTTTCTGGCAGATATGTGTACCATTTCAGGTCAGAAAGTGGTTTACTAGATAAGACAACCGAGGATGATTTGAGTTATAGGTAATGACATTGACATCGTATACCTAGAGGTAAATTGAATTATTTAATTACCTATGTAACAAAATAAAGTCTTTAAATTTATCTTTTTGCTATTTCCTTTTCATAGTCACTACTAATCTATCGACGAGCTTAGAGTCTTCTCATACTAGATCGTACGTACAGTAAAGGAAATTTATTTGTGTATCATCTCGTAGGTACTTTGTCTTGAAGGCAATATTAAGAGACCTTTAGCGGACTTTCATATCACTGTGACAAGGTCCGAAATGGTACATAAAGCAATTTCCGTTACTGAGCCTACAGGTCCTTTCATTTTCTATTTCCTAGTCTTGTTCGGACGCTTTGTGCCAATGTATTTAACGGCCGGGCCTTTTACGGTCTAGCGTGAGTCTCCTTTGTTTGGCCGTCAAGGAAGACATTTTAACGACATTATAAGTAAGTCTGTTTCAGTGAGTGCGTTATGGGAAGTGTGTGAACATTTGATGTTGTTTATTTAATAGTTTATAAGTATTTTATTGTCACTTACTTCTGTTGTTTCTCCAATAAATAAAATAAAGTAACTCGGTAAGTATACTTAACAATTAGGGCAGCGTTGTAGCATCTCACAACACAAGTTATCACAATTGCTATTTAGTAATTTGTGGCCGGCCCTACTCTAAAAATAAAGCGTAAACTGGAACTTAGGCGAAGATACCTAGGTATTACGGGCGATATTGCACTACCTTGATGGTACTCGTAGATTACCTTTCCGTTTTGTGTTTCTGAAGATTTCTCCTACTTACTTGGTTAAAATGCTTGATGAAATTATGGTTGACTGGTAGAGTTTGCAATTAGGTCAGTCTAGGTCAAATACATTATCCAGTTATAGTCATACTAAAGTTCGTAATTCGTATCTCGACCATCTGGAGATTCCGTCATGTTCACATAGTTCGCTAGTTGAGTTGGAGGCAACCAACCTACACCGATTTAACCGAGTACTTAGCGTAAGTTTTGATGAAAACTCTAAATTTGTATATTTATTAAATGTGGTGTGTTTTCATCATATTGCGCAACCATGAGTTACCGCGGTTGATGTAGGTAAGCTTAATACGGCTACGTTGAGCAGCGAAGAAAAATGGAAAGCAGTGAATGAATAACGCATTTGCCCACTCTGCCAACAAAAACAATTACCTATACGTAAATACAGATTTATATAGTTATTAAAAATGACTGGACCAATGATGTTCCAAATAGTTTTATTTTAAAGTATTCTATAAGCTCAATATTCATAATTTTTTTTCATATTTTTCGGACCCACGGATCAAAAGTTGGAGGGCCCCGGACTATTTGTTTTTTATGGAGCGGTTATCTCCGAAAATGTTGACTTTAGAAAAAAACTTTATTTTGAGACCCTTATTATTTTTAAAAAACCTATTCAACGAAACGATTACAGCATAATAAAAAAACCGGCCAAGTGCGAGCCGGACTCGCGCGCGAAGGGTTCCGTACCATTATCATTAAAGAATACAGTTAAATCAATTTATCTCAAAAACTATAAGAGGTAATTTAATCAAACTAAAAATCGTTGATAGAGTTTATTAATATGCATAACAAATTATTTTTTTTGAATTGAATACTGCGTAGTTTAAATAATAGAGGGGGGGGGGGGACATTTTTCAGACTTTGACAGCTGATATCTCGAAAAAAAATGTGATATATAAACCTTTATATCATTTTCAAAGACCTTTCTATTCATACCTCACAAGCTTATATACATCTAAAAAAAAATCTATCCCTCAGTTACATGTATGGAGGGCCCCAACCCCAATTTTTTTTTACAGTATAGTATCATAATTTGCGGTTTATACAACACATACCCTTACCAAATTTCATCACTGTAGCATTTATAGTTTCCGGGTAAATCGGCTGTGACAGACGGACATGACGCATCTATAAGGGTTCCGTTTTTGCCATTTTGGCCACGGAACCCTAAAAAACAACACCACTTTACGTGCAGGGGAGGTACCCCAAGAAAAATCCAGGATAATGACGTAGCGGCAGCTCATGCACGCATCAGTAGGGCTACCGGTTATATTGACATTAACAGCAAACTGTGGCAGCATTGCGCGTAGAACCGATGGCCGTTGGGCGGGAAGGTTCTCGAGTGGCGGCAACGTACTGGAAGGCGCTTCGTGGGTAGGGGACTACAAGGTGGACTGATGACCTGCTGAGGTCTCAGGAGTCCGCTGGATGCGGGTGGCACAGGACCGGTCATTGTGGCAATCTTTGGGGGAAACCTATATTCAGCAGTGGACGTCTTTCGGCTAATATGATGATGATGATGTGGCAACATTCACGTGCAATGAACTAACTGCCAAGTTACTTCGTCTTAATTGTAGAGTTATAGTACTGTATAGAATAGTTTACTCTCCATGCATCAGTCAGATGTGGTCATACCCAGTCGCTATCCATTACTTACTGTTAATTCTTGAATAAAACTACCTCTTCCAATGACGGATCCTTTGATCTTGTTAATAAATGAGTGCCCAGCTATTGCTAAAGCAGTTCAATAGGTATTTGCCGTAAACATCCCAATAATTTTCAATTTAAGGCCCATTTTTCGATACCCTGCTTTCATTTCAACTTTATTGTTATGACATTATGATTACAAATGTCGTTGAAAGGGGGGCTGTGTCGGGCATTGACACCTTCGCAATACTTAGGTAAGTACTGTGATAGTATGGGTTGTAGATTTATATTTTAGATTGCCGTCCAAAAACTATAATAATATTCCCTTTTCTGACACCATTCAACTCTTTCCATGGCTCACATACTTTAGTTACTAACCTATGACCGGTCAACTTGTGGCAACTATGTATCACGGTGATAGCAACGTTTCAATGTTTGATTTATGTGCATTCGCGCACATTTATGTCCGCGTCTAGACAGCAGAAAGCTAAAAATAGTACCACGTGAATGTACTGAGCCTGTTTAAGTCGTGTATGTTAATAGACAGGGTTATGAAAATAACCCTTTAGATAAGGGTATAAAAGGAGGAGTCCGCGGCAGCTAGATCTGATTGTAGGCCGCGGGACAGCGCTATAACCTGTGGTGAGTTTAGATATACGTTATTAATGGTGTTAATAAATATTGTAAATAATTAAATTAAAATCATAACAATATCAGTGCCATGATATATTTACCCTCCAAAAGAAGAAAAATATATACTGTGTAGTTATTTGTGTTTTAACCTGTAAGAAGCGAAGGAGAATCTATATAATTGCGTCTTTCAATGTGTCCACAAAATCATAATTATTACCCGCTTGCCCGTTAGTATTATTCACCGTATAAGTAGGTAACTAGTCTCATTAATTAGAAACTGAGATTATTGTCATTACTAACAGTAACACGATATCAATAGAGTAGTAATACGAATTATACATACTTTACCTTAATGATAGGTGTACATACAAAGCCACTGGAAATGTAATGGAATCGAAATATTTGGATAACCGCAACCAAAACCACTTCACCAACGTTCGTATTTTTTACGCTAGTCTAAGCCGCCTTTGCTAGGCATACCGATCCGTATAAAAATAATACGATAGCTGATAGATAACAAAAATAAAATGGACTTCCCTATCGGGCCACTACATACAAGTACAGTCAAAGACAAAATAAGGTGTACACAAAATGTTCAAAAATATGTCTCAGTGCACTCTAATTCTGTGTAACATATTTATGAGCGGATTATTTCGATACTTATTTTTGTACTTGACTGTACAAATTTACCTGGGGCCCGTTTCTCGAAAGCTTGTAACTTGTAATACAAGTGGAAGTCTCTTTTTGATGCTATTAATTAGATAAGGACTGCCGCTTGTATTACAAGTTACAAGCTTTCGAGAAATAGGCCCCTGCACAAACGTTTACTTACGATGGACTTAATTTCAATTTATTAATTTCTTTAATGATACAGAATACTAAACACAAAATAACTAAGATACATGCACATATCTAAGTCAGTTCAGTCCCGAAGGATATAAACTTTCGTAACTTAGGACTTGGAATTAGGTGGATGATATTGATATCATCGTGAAAATTATTTTCAGGGGTGCAAAAAAATATTCTTTTCAGGGGTTTTTAGCAGTAGCTACGAGTACTTAAAACAAATCAAACGTATCAAGTGTCTCATTGAATAATACATATACTATTATAATATTTATAATAGTAGCTCTCTAATATGAACGTAACAACCGGTTTGATTAGTTGACACTAATTTCTATTATTTAAACAGCAGGTTGAATTAGCTCGAATGATGTGTTCATGATTTTAATCCTTGTGTCTCAGACATACGTTTTAATGTGGATATCTGCATATATACGCAACTGTACCTACACTGGCTGCATATTTTTCAATAAACAAAGAAGTAGGTACGAGTTGAAACCTAAAGCTAAGCCGTGTGTGGTCACGTTGCATGCACGCAGTAGGATCAAGTTCTATACCGTCGGCAAAAGATACGGGTGGCCGCTTAACTCACTGGACATATTTTTAGCTCCTTGTATTGTTTTTGAAACTCTCCATTGCATTTAATGCATTACAATACAACAAGTACCACAAGTACAGTGATTCGGAGACTGGTTATTTAGTCTGACTTCTTCCTCAAACCAGCTCTTACATTGCCGTGCGATAAAAAACTTTAGTGTTACAAACAGTTAATTTTGTGGTAAGTATCGACATTCAATAGAATTAGAAAACAGTCACTTGATTTTATTATTCAATTTAAAGGATTTAAATTTTCTACCGCGCTAAAATAGTTTTACTGATTCAAAAAGTGTTTAATTTCTATGTTTCTGAAAAAGTGTTTTCATATTGTAGGTAACTAAAGGAATACCGACTCCCTGGGCACATGGTAAATGAAGCCTGATATTTAAATACGTCCAAATGTTAAGTACCTATGTGCATCAATCAATCTCTAGTTGTGGTGGCTTATTACAAAGTCTTCTCCAAAACAATAACATTATACGATTAGGTATAGGTACTGTTAAAAGCGTATGCATCAAAATCCTAAAAAAATCAAACCAAAGCAACCTCCTAGAAGCTCATACCTACTCCTCACTTCTAGAAACTCATATAAAACATTTAATGAAACTGGTGACGGAAGCCGTGTGGTGACGGCAGTAAGAATACATTTGTCACCACCCCAACTCTTCCCGCGGGAGTCGTAAGAGTCGACTAAGGGATTGAAGTGTCACTGACCATTCTTTGATTTGATTGATGACGGGCAGCAGCGTCATCAACATCATAGTGGACAGATTACTGCGATCACCAATCCGCTTGCCCAGCGGGCATTACCTCCTATATGGGCATTTACCTCCTAACGCGTCTATACGCATAGTTGATAGGAGAGGCCTACGTCCAGCTGTGGACTGAGATAGGCTGATGATGTGATGTGATGTGTGTGATGTGACTACTTTCCTGTTTCCAGATGTGGGTAGCGCTGTTACTGCTGCTAGGGGCGGTCGGCTCGCAGGCTTCTGCAGAGCAGACCGTCCTTTGCGGCATAGAGCTGGCTAAGGCACATTCAATGTACTGCTACGGCATAGAACCTTTCCCTGCCGAAGCAGTCGACACCAGCCTGTCCCCGTTGGCGAGAGCAGGTATGACAATTGGGTCTCTATTGGTTCCCATAAAGTTTGAAGATCGATTTTTGAAGCGAATAACGTTGTAGGTCCGAATTTTTATTTTGGCATATTGTCATAAGTCATAAAAATTAATATTATAAATCGGTGGTCAGTTTTGTGTAGGTCATAATTATTGTTAGTCATAAAAGTCGATGCCCATAACTTTTAAAATCCATACAGCATCATTTCCAGAATGTTAAAAGCAATAACCTTCCTTATTATAACTGTTACAACGTCTATATTCGCAAGTTGTAATTATTTGTTGTCGCGTGATTATGTCAATGCCAATGTAATGATGGTCAATGTAACCACCTAATAAATTTAGTAAGTAAACTTGGTAATAAACTTAGTAAGTAAATAGTAAGAGTATTATTTTATAAGTCGGTCCTGGCGCTTCGCCGGCCGCTGCCGCGGCACGCTCGCTTCGCTCGCTCGGCTCGCGCGCTGTAAGGTCACAGTTCAACCTAACACTCCTCCTCGCTTCGCTCGTCGTCGTACCTACACTGACCTGCCTTAGAGTCGAGTAGGTAAGGAAGTTTCCTAAGTTGTATCACAGTCCATAAATTTCTTAATTTAAATTAAATATAAAATTTGAAATTCGGTTAGTTAATAAAACAATAATATGAGTAAGAACCATTAGTAGGTTCAAATGTATGACTTAAAATATTTCTAAAAAATGATAGATAGACCTTTGAATGTTATAGTCAGCAATTTTATACCTTTTGTAATTAGAGTATGTAATGTTATAGGTTAGTAATGTTAGATCTATTAATCGTTATACTTAACAAAAATTATGACCATTGATGCTTAATATCAGTAAATTATATGGATATCAATTTCTGACTAACGAAATTCGGATTAACAAATATATGGGAAAGAAAGGGATCCCATGACAATTATGTTTATGTATAATTCTCAGTGTGGGTGACCTGGGCGGAGACGTTGAGCATTTTACATTCGTATTAGGTAGTATAGCTCCATAGCTTCCGAATTACATAAATCTCCCTATCCTTGAAATAGCTCTTCGTTTCGTCAGTGGAACCAGTATGAGTTCTGTATAGCGTGCAATTGGCTATGTCAAGTTTTCTGAAGGTATACTCATCATTCAGAGTCTAATGCTTTCGTCCGCAAAAAGTACACTGAATCATCTCACTCACTTAAAAAAAGATTGTTAACAAATTAGAGGACATAAAAATAAAAGAGCCACATTTTCTTCAACCTTTAGACGACGGTCATCGGAGATAAATATAATAGTCATACCTTCAGAAAACTTTACATAACCAACTTTTATTTCCTACCTATTATTTTCAGACATTGGGTTATGCAGTATTATGTACGTATCACAATGTTGTTAACTCAAGAGCTTATAAAGTGTGTGTCTATGATACTGGCCTATATCGAAACCGAGGAATGCGATGCAGATTTCTAGCCAAACCGTGAGCATTATTCGATTCAAAATGCTAATTTTAAAAGTAATTAACATTCTAAGAAAAGTTTATTGAGAAGCAATGTACTTCCAAATGAATTGTTAATTTGCACTTGACAATGACAGATCGCAGCCACTCACAACGTTTGACAACTAAGCAGTACACACATTACATTGATCGTTCGGAGGAAATAAAATTAATAGTACGGTTAATTTAAATATTTTTCAAATGTTAGTACTTGAAAACGATTGCTAGTAATGCGTTACTATACCTCGATATTTTTCTAGCAGGAACAAATGATTGACACAATTAAACATCGACATAACTGTTTATCGATAAATCTGTTGGTCGATAAATCAATTTAATAAATAAATAATCTGCCGAACCTTAGGGATAAATTAACAGAAAGCAAATCATATTCAAAACGATACATTATCTTTCTTATCCGTTGTATTGAGTACTCATTAAAAGAACAAAGACTAATAAAATATACTCTTAACGCCAGGGAAATATTTTTTATGAAGTATTAGATATTTAAAACAAAGCCTAAATAGGTCCTGTATTTCATGGTTACCCTATTTTACGAAGTTAGTATCTTTATGAGAATAGGGTGTAGGTACTCATCGATAACAATTATGTCGATGTTAAATTTTGTCAATCTCTCGTGGCTGCTAGAAAAATATCCAACAGTACGTCCACATGGACGATAACCATCTGTATCCAATTTTATTGCCTATCTCGGAATCTTTAACTAACAATTTGTGGGTGTGTAGATATGTATATTTTATGGATGTATGTGCTATGCCAAGTTCACTTGAGAAGTTTTGTTAAAGTTTTGCACCTATAGTTCCGATCAGTAGTTATGAGTTAAAGAAAATATGGTAATACGTGTTAAGTTAAAATGTTTCCGTATTCTTTTCAGATCCGAAGTACACCAGCGCGCGTAAGATTCCGGGGCGGTTTGCGTACCGGGCGCGGCGCAGTACCGAGGCGCGCCTGCGCACCTCCACCCTCGTGGAAGCCTGCTGTCGGAACCCCTGCCATGTCTCCGAGCTACTCAACCATTGCTGAACATTGTTAATCCATAACTCCTGTACAAGGATTTAGAAATGTCATTGGTATTAAGTCATTAAATTATTAGTCTTGATTTTCGTTGTATTTTTTCGCAATTGTTTACGAATTAGCTACCTTACTAGGTATAAGTTAATTCATGCGATACCTACCTGCCTAGGTACCGAATATACCGACTACGAACACACGATGGCAAAGTCAATAAAATAAGTAAAAAAAGTTTTAAGTTAAACGGTTAAAGTTAAAAACTAGAAAATAAAAATTAGTTGCAACTAACCGTAGATGCTACTTTTTGTAGATTAGTCACGTGAAACTATTATCACTGTAGTCTTCCCAAGTCGGATGCTGAAAGCCACGTTTAGCCTCTATGTCAGTGGATTAAGCGTATCCTAATCGGAAACTTTTACGAAACTGAAATAAAAACGTGGGGCGTACGCAATTGTGATTAAGTCACTATAGTTATTTAAGAACACACATAGAAATCAAGACAGCAATAGAGTAACAAGTTTTGTTCTGGCCTTGATAAAAGTTATTTACCTCTGTAGAAGTGTTGGAACAGATGAATGATTCATTGCCAAATTAAAGCTACAATTACATATTTTGAACTTGTATGTTTCTTCATAATAACGCCCCACGTTTTTATTTTAGTTTGGTAAAAGTTTCCGATTAGGATACGCTTAATCCACTGACATAGATGCTAAACGTGGCTTTCAGCATCCGACTTGGGAAGACTACAGTGATAATAGTTTCACGTGACTAATCTACAAAAAGTAGCATCTACGGTTAGTTGCAACTAATTTTCATTTTCTAGTTTTTAACTTTAACCGTTTAACTTAAAACTTTTTTTACTTATTTTATTTTCAAGTTTTTAGTGCAACTTATTCTAGATCAAAGGATGTAATATGCAATACAATTAGGGATGCTAGCGTTTAACTCTCGCGCTTTAATCACGACACAAACATGTGTAAACGTAATGGACAATATTTTATGTGTAACGAGAGGGGAATCGCTGCTGAATAGATATTTTTTGAAATCCAACACTAAAAAAATGTCAGCTTGAATGCCCGAAGTGTCTCAACTGGACGTGTTATTCATACAATGCCTTAGATAACAGAGATCTGACAATAAGGAATATATCAATCAATTTGGTTTATTGAGAAAATCAAGTTTAAAGCGAGGCCCGACGGCTCGCCCTACGCTACGCCATCCACTCACGCTGTCACTATCAGCTGGAGGGCCGCAGGCCCGACGGTTCGCCCTACGCGATCCACACACGCTGTCACTCTATCAGTTGGAGGGCCGCAGGCCCGACGGGTCGCCCTACGCTACGCGATCCACTCACGCTGTCAGTTTATCGGCCAGAGGGCCGCAGGCCCGACGGCTCGCCCTACGCGGTCCACTCACGCTGATGTCACTCTATCAGCTGGAGGGCCGAAGGCCCAACGGCTCGCCCTACGCGATCCACTCACGCTGTCACTCTATCAGCTGGAGGGCCGAAGGTCCGACGGGTCGCCCTACGCTACGTGATCCACTCACGCTGTCACACTATCAGCTGGAGGGCCGCAGGCCTGACGGCTCGCCCTACGCGGCCCACTCACGCTGTCACTCTATCAGCTGGAGGGCCGCAGGCCCAACGGCTCGCCTTACGCGGTCCACTCACGCTGTCACTCTCGTCAGATGGAAGGCCGCAGGCCCGACTGGTCGCCCTACGCTACGCGATCCACTCACGCTGTCACTCTATCAGCTGGAGGGCCGCAGGCCCGACGGGTCGCCCTACGCTACGCGATCCACTCACGCTGTCACTCTATCAGCTGGAGGGCCGCAGGCCCGACGGGTCGCCCTACGCTACGCGGTCCACTCACGCCGTCAGTCTATCAGCCGGAGGGCCGCAGGTAGGGCTGCCAACCAAAGATCACAGATATGCGGTACATTCCCGAATAAATTGCGGGACTTGGCTATAAAATGCGGGACGCATGAGGAAGTATATTAAATGATAAAAATCGACCAAGTGCGAGTCGGAGTCGTGCACAAAGGATTCCGTAACAGCAAATATAAAAACATACGCACTCCTTACGGGTTTTCCCGTGTAGTAGTTAGTATACCTACGTAATTTTTGCTAAATATTAAGCACTGTAGATTCGGAGGATGTGGAGTTATTTATAGGTGGACCTATTTTCAATGTTATTTACATGTCACTCACACACAATAATAAAATAAAAATTGAAAATCCTCTCACTAAGCCCTCCATTTGAATGATACTGTTTGCAAAACATTTATTATTTCACAATTTCCTAAAGTAGACCTCATATTCAAAATTCATTCATTTACGTTCCACGTCCTCCATCGTTGGGTCACCAACTTACACCTGTGTGTTTACCATTCTTTAGTGGAATCCAAACTGAGATATAGCATTCGTTTTTGGGGAAATAGTTTCAAGTACAATATAAACAGAACTTTTGTATTGCAAAAACGAGCTGTTAGAACCCGAACTGCTCCATGGGATTCATGCAGATACTTTTTTGTTAAGCTACAAATTCTGACAGTACTCAGTTTGTACGTTTTAGTGCTGCTAACATAATTTGCTAAAAATATGTATGAATCGGAAAAAACGCATTCCACAGATTTTTCCGATTTTGCAAGTGGCAAAGCACTCTGTTCAATACCAGGGTCGCGTTTTATAAAGTTACATTTTACAATTTCACTGTTTGCCTCTCTAACGTACGCACATATTGGCTAGAAAGAGACGCAACTAGGAAAATAGTAAATTGTAACTTTATAAAGCGCGACCCAGGCAGGCAGTAACATTAACTACTACTGAGTTTAGGATAATAAAGAGAATACCATATTTTAAAAAATCCTTCAAAAAGTTTTTAGGGTCATTTGCAGTACATGTGTACCTTTTAATTTTTATATGCGATCATGGACTGTATTACACCATTTTACAACAAAAAAAGTATGTCTCTAATGTCACGAAAATAAGTATGTCAATTGAAATTTCTCACTTTACTTACTCCCATACTAAAGGTATGAAAAATTCTGAAACGAATTTGAGGTTTTCTTTTATCAGTTTCGTTACATTTCGTTTCATACATTTAGTATGGGAGTAACTGAACTGAGTAATCTCAATTTACATACCTACTTATTTTCGTGACATTAGATGTCTCTAATTACTTACTTTTTTTGTTTCATAACTGAAAAGTACGCACGATGCCGAGTAAAATGGTGGACGTAATCTTAAATTGCTCTCATTTAGGTAATCACATTATTATTTTAGTATTTCCTGAAAAGCGGGACAATAGGCGTCCCGCACGAACCCTTTGCGGGACGCATACTTTAGGGCCCCAGAAACGGGACGTCCCGCATATAGCGGGACAGTTGGCAGCCCTAGCCGCAGGTCAGTATTAAATCCGTCTGTATCTTTTCGTCCAATATTCCGCAGGGTTTGAAGACGAAAGTCTTTGATTAGTGTATGTTGCCAGTGATGACCTATGGTACTAAACCGTGCTCGCTTACAATGGGCCTTATAAGAACGCTCAATGTCCCCCAAAGGGCAAAGGAGAGGGCTATGCTAGGAGTCTCTCTGCGATATCGGATTAGAAATAAGACCATCCGCAGCAGAACCAAAATAACCGACATAGCTCTTCGAATCGCTAAACTGAAGTGGCAGTGGGCGGGGCTCGCGCTCGCGCGTGGAACCGATGGCCGTTGGGGCGGTAATTTTTTCGAGTAGTGGTCACGTACCGGAAGGCGCAGCGTGGGTAGGCCCCTCACAAGGTGGACTCATGACCTGGTGAATGTCACTGGATGCGGGTGGCACAAGGCCGGTCCTTGTGGCAATCTTTGGGGAGGCCTATATTCACCAGTGAACGTCTTTCGGCTGATATGATGATGATTATGATAATGAAATCCATATGTTTCTACCAAATGTCTAAAGCAGTACTTCAAAATCTACAGATCGCTAAACCTAGCGGTTGTGGCAGGCAGTAACACTGGAGTATCAGATCTTAGGAGTTGGACGTTAGTATTAAATTCGCATGTTTCTACTTAATATCTAAAGAACTTCTTTAAAATCAAGAAATCGATAAAAGATAAACCTTGCGGTTATTGTGGGCAGTACTGCAGCATCAGGAGTGAGGAGTTGGAAGTCAAGATCAGGCTGTTAGTATTTGATTATGCCAAACATGCTATACTTTCATTTTCACGTGTCTAACACTCTCAGTTAAGGTAAGCAGTACGTCTGCAGCATCAGGCTTTGAGGGTACAAGGATACAAATATTATAATATTGCATTGTCATGGGGACTTGACACGAGTTCCAAATTTCATTAATTTTGGTGCAGTAGAAGTGGTCGAAAAATCGATCACAAGATTTGAAGCATCGACGACAGTTGATACGCGGTGAAGTTAATAAAAACCGTTTAAAAATATCTGGCCCCAATCTCACCACGTTGACAAGTGCTATAATTGTAGGTACATTTAACGTTTCTCCAATCGGGGGCGTCTATACGCTTCAGTTACCGCTTACCATTGGAAGGGCCGCGTGTTTGTTTGCCACCAACCTAAAATGTAGTGCAGGAACTTTCATAAACCGGCAGTAAACAACTACTTTTTTGCGAAGCAAAATTACAATTGTCACAAAAAACATGACAATTGTAGCGGAAATCCGACATAAGTCGAACCTATTAATGTCAAGATTTCATGAAAATTGTAGTTTTGCCTTGCTGTCACGGGTTTCGGAAAATAAAAAGTAGTTTATTAACGACATAATAACGTTATTAGTGAAAATTTTATGTTGGTTTCAAACAAGCACATGGACCATCCGATAGTAAGCGGTAGCCGTAGCCGACTGTGTCGTCAGTAACAGTGATATTTTACAATTGTAATTATGGTGAAATAGGCCACTGTTCACTATAAGTACCTACTAAACTCTTAGTTTTATTACATTGTGCTTTCATGACGTTGTCCAAAAAGTCAATAAGTTAAGTTCAGAAACAGAAACAAACGTTACAAATCATTGGTTTCGCTATATTTATAACAAATTAATTATAACACAAAACTTAACAATACTTAACAACAAAACACATGCATCAGTGGGTAGGTAAGCCTGTCTAGTTCTTGTCAGAAACTAGAGAAACCTATACAATTACAGCACATATACGCACTACTCAGACTTATTGATATGGTAACTTATTACGATGACTATTTTATGACGAGTTAAAGCTTGCCTCAGTAACGACTAATTAACTTCTTGGACCGAGTAGGTCATTTTTCAAAATACTAGAAACAATCGCATGGCATAATTTTCGCTTTGCACTTGTATGGTAAAATGAGAACATCAGTGTTAATAAATCAAGATCCATTTACCTATAAGTGCAGCGCGATGCGATTCTCTGTTACTCTTGGGTAGTCTCGTCCAAATAGTCAATACAGTCTTCAGTTAGAAAAAAGACACGCCGCCTTGACTGTGAGAAGACATTTACACGAAATTCAGACTCTCCCATTTATGTCCTATATGTACAACAATTAAGAATCTCAATATGCGCTAATAGTAGATTATTTTGGGAACTGCCACGTGGACTGTTGCGGAGGCTTAGGCGCGGGCTGTTGGGGCGCCGGCTGCACCGCCACCGCCTTCTGACTGGCGGCGGCATTATTGTCGCTCCGGTCCCACCCGTGGGACTCGTGGTGGTGCTCGTGGTGATCCGGCGATGGGAACCACTCTGATATCCACACTGGCCTCCAGATCTTTTTAACACCTGGAACCCATATTTGCTTCCAGTCTGGAATCCAAATCTGTTTCCATGCTTCTTTCCATTCCAATTTCTTGTCAGGCACCCATATAAGTTTCTTTGACGGCTTCCAAATCTGTTGCCAGGCTTCTTTCCAAACTAATTTTTTGTCATCGATCCAGATTTGTTTCTTTTCTGTCTTCCAAATTTGTTTCCACTCATCTTTCCAAACCAATTTCTTGTCTGGAATCCAGATTTGTTTCTTACCCGGCTTCCAATATTTCTTCCAAACTGGTTTCCAAACGAGCTTCTTTTTCCATAAGTCATGTGAAGTGTATTCCCATCCTTCATGATCCTTGCCCAGGTATTTCTCTCCTGGGACACCGACCTTCACCCATTCGGGCACCCATATCTTTTTCCATGCGGGTACTTGAATTTCTTTCCATCCTGGCACGACTATGTCTTTATGTACAGGAACGGTAATTTTCTTCCAATCGGGGACTTTCACTTCCTTCCACGCGGGTACTTTTATGGGCTTCCATTCCGGTTTGTAGATTTTTTTCCAGTCCGGTACTTTAATTTCCTTCCAAACCGGAATTTTGGTAGGTACCCAAACAGGTTTCCAAATCTTTTTCCATGAAGGTTTCCATATTTGTTTCTTTGCCGGTTTCCAAATTTTCTTCCATCCTGGCTTCCAGATTAATTTCTTTTTCCAATATCCTGGATCATGATGGTCATGATGATCGTGATGTTCTTCGTGATGCTCTTCAATATGGTGTTCCTCATGATGGTCGTGGATGTCGTGGTGTTCATGGTGCTCGTGGTGATCGTGGTGATCGTGGTGATCGTGGTCGTCGTGGTGGTCGTGGTCGTGGTCGATCACGTCGTGGCCAATATCCCCGTGTTCTTGAAAAGGATTCACTAGATCACTGGGAGGCGCGGAGTAGTCATATCCGATACGTTTCTGTGCTGACTGTGCATTTTGGTCTTTTGGCTCCAACTGCTGCTGTGCTTGTTGATTTTGTTGTATTAAAGCCTTTCCCGATACTAGAGTGACTTGTAGAATTACCGCTAGGGTAATCTGAAACAAAAAAATTATAGTATAAGAAATGTTTATGTCATAATTACAAGTCATTGAATGAAAAAATTCGCAGCGCAATGTTAGGTGTATTAAATTGTAACATCGCAAAGCTGGATGGAGATACTTCTTGAACTAACGAAAACTTAAATTATGACCCTCATTTTTGTTTCAGTCTAAATGTCACATTCTACAGTTGCAGATTCAAAACGTACAGTAGTGCGCGTCCGTTCATTATGCAATTATCGTCATAATAGAAGGATTAGATACATTATTCAATGTAATATTATAATGAATACAAGAATTATTAAAAGAGCTTGGTAACAACGCATAGCTCGTACATACCTACATAATAAACACAGTTTACATCTTATGATAATTCTTATGTAAGCCATTTGAATCAGATGCAAGAGGAAAGTGCGGAACGTGGGACCCGTTTTATAGTTCAATCGAGTGGTCTGGCAAACCGCAGCCGGTAATAGGAAGTAGGTACGAAATATGGTAGAGAAATAACATAAAGCAGTACTTTCTCGAAAAGTATGTCGAGCAACCTACGCATTTGACTTATACGGGCCTGGAAGCCCTCGGCTACAATGTTGTCAGCTACATAAAGATATATTTAATTACATCGTACATTGGTATAAGTTGGTATTATCATATATATATTTATTGTATTATTATTAATATTCACAAGTGTAGCCTACATATTATTTAAAATGATATAAGTAGGTATAGGTATATAGCGGGTTCAGGTCACTCATGTAGGTACTGTGACATAATCACGCATTAGCCGCAAAGCTCCAGCGATATACCTACAGTATACAGTATTACCTGACTTCCTGCCTCTAAATATTTTTTTATAGTAACATGTCACTTAGAAATGAAAAATCATGCGCTTGACCTAAAGCCTTCTACGATTATATGTGATTCAGTGAACATCCCAGTGAAAGTCCGCCCGTTTCATTAACGCAGTTCGCACTCGGGGCTAATAACATGGCTCGCGATCGCATTATGCAAGAGTTGCGCAAGAGCGGTCACCGGCGACTTGGCCGTCTCCTGCGCCGAGTGCCCACGCACATATTATTGCTTCCTTATTAAGGATCACACGCCCTTACAAGGATCGGAACATTACGAAAACGTAGTTAGTACATAGAAAGTTTATGTCACCGTGGAAAAATATGGAATAAAACAACTGAAACAAAATATTGAAGTACCTATCCTGCAGCTGCTAGACCTAAAATGAAGCTAGGTTCCAGAGTCAACTTGAATTTGAATGGAAGTCATTTACTTTCCAGGCCACTTGCCACTCCTCCTATTCAGTTGTTTGAAATATGTTAAGTCATTGTTTGTTTTCTTAAAATGAAACTGCCTTCCACACATCTATTATTTTTTGTATACCTATTCTTTGACGGACACTACAATTAACATATTTGAAGTATAACTAGTACATGCATGCGTATGTTTACCAATTATCAAATTATGTATGTTACGTATTTGTATTTATTTTTATTTGGGGCATCCTAAAAGTATAATTGTATTGTAAATAGCAATGTGCAATGGAAAACAACATTGAGCACCTGCTTGGCATGTGAGAGCGAATTCACTAAATACATGTTATTAACTTATTATATGGTCGCCAGAACGAGGTCGTGGTTCGTGACCCACCAAGAATCAGCGGAAGAACACGATATCGACTTATTACGCAATATATGTAATCGGTTTGATTATCGGAACCTCGTTAGGTGAGCCTACATATCTGCACAAACAAGGACAGTCTGCCGACTTGCTGCTATCTTTTTGATCGATTTCTCTAAGCCATGTAAACAATCGTCGGATGAGAGACAATTTATAGCCTATAAGTAAGAAGTGAAAAGATGATTGTGTGTTGTTCTTAGACAACTATCGGATCATTGTCTTCGATACAATATGTTAACGCAATTATTCAAGTCAATAGCGATTATCATCACAACGGGATCGAATTTCCGACAAGCACTTTTTGATTACAAATAGTATTTGTGAACAAGTTTTAAATTTCCCTATTGCGATGTAGCTCGGAAAATATGTATTTGACTGAGTGTTTTCAATTCGAGCTCGCAAATTTAGTGGGTACTTGAAACGTTCACAAATTCGGTACAAAGAAAAAAAATAACATTAATATATTCTTTGTAATGATTTGGATAGGTTTAATGTGAGGCTTTAATCAAATTTGATACACACAAGAACAAAAGTATAAAATTGTACATAACAGGTCAGTAAGCAAATTTAAAATATTAACGCATAAATGGTTATTAATATTTGAATGCCAATCAACCAACTTTTGCACAATTCGCAGAATGGAAAGTATTTTATCAAAGTTATTAATTATTACTACTATCCACTTATGTAAATAAAGCTTCCCGCAATAATCACGTGGGGTAGGTACGGACAGTCGTATCCCGGTCTGTAATGAAATCTACTTGTGTTTGTTTGGGTTTTCGAATATAATATATGCCAAAAACTTATGAGAAAAATACTCTGTTCAATATCCAATCCTAGAGCTCCCAGCAGCAATATATTATGACTGATAGGCCTTAAATGTTGTAAATTCGTGTCCGAAAGTGTTATTAATTTATTAAAATTCGTAATCAATGGTATACCTAAAATTATCCCGTATGAAGTAATATTTCAGGGTATTGATTGGCTTGCAGGTACAATACAAAATTGTCAAGAGTCAAAATTGGGTACTAAAAAACTATTAAGTATTATAAAAATATAAAGACTTGGCCTTAATATTGTGGCAATATAGTGATTTATGACCTCATGTTTTTAGTACAATAGTCGCGATGAGTTCATCAGATTTGCAGAAATTTTGTAATTAAGTACGTTGAACATGTATGTTAAATATATTTTATATTAATACCGCAATACCAATGAAAACCATCCAATAAGTTTTTCTCGTAAATTCAGTATCCGAAAATGATTTTCATAATTACTTCGAAATCTGGCTAATAGCAAAGTTAAATTAGCAGAAACAATGATATCACTTAACAAATCACTGGTACTCAAATATTTTGAGCCGTCACTGTTTTTGAAACTGTTAGGAACAAATCTAGATTAGATATGGTGTACACTGACCACTTGGCTCCAGATCCCTCGCATGATGGGGCGGGGATGGCCGTTCCTCTAGCTAAGGCGCCGGAACAGTTTTTACTCTATCAGTTTACCTTGAGGACGGTATATATACGATCGAGCCTACCCCATGGGCCGGCCGGTGGGGCGCGCTGTGGCAATCACTTTCGCGAGCACCCCGCCGGCGGCCAGAGAACCTTACCTGCAGGAAACGCAGGAAAACACTTTTTCATTTACATTCCTTGTAGGAAATCCTTATTTTATCTATGTTTGTGGATATTAAAAAGCTCTCATTTAAATTAATATGGAGGTAGCACCTACCTGATAGAAGTAGCTAATACATAATCTGCGGGTTCTTATACATTGGCTTATTAAACATTTTTTTTTTATTCACATTCACTATAGTAAATCTTGACTTATCTAGACCTAGCATTCTACCGAGGAGAAGTTTCATAAGTTGCGAAACTTGCATAGAGAATGTTCTTGGAAATCTCAATTTAACAAATAATCTAATTTAGCCAAGACCATACTAGATCCATGCCTTATGAGTTATATTTACTGCCTTGTTTACTTATTTACGATTATAATCAAACAATTTTTTATAAGTTCTCATGGAAACATTCTCAATGAGAACTTACTCTTAAATTCTCATGAAAGTTCTCGTTAAATCCAAGTATATTCCCGCCATTTTGAGAATAAATAAATAAATATCTTGGGACTTCTTGCACAAATCAACCTAGTCCCACGGTAAGCTCAATTAAGGCTTGTGATGTGGGTACTAGGCGACGATATATATAATAGACAGATACATATAGCTACTTATATACATAGACATCCATGACCAAGGAACAAATATTTGTGATAAATAAATACACAAATAATGCCCTCGCTGGGATTCGAACCCGGAACCTCCAGCTTCGTAGGCAGGGTCACTACCAACTAGGCTACGGAGGCTGACACTAAAATGATAGTGATATACAAGTTGCAGAATCTAGACCATAATGATAGCTGCTTAAAGTAATTTTGAAAGAACTCTCATTTAAATATGTATGCCATTTTTCAGTAGTATCCAAAAAAATTAAGCAAATATGGCTGACTTTCCATAGCATTTGACGTCTTTGACGCATAGTCAAAGTCAAAGTCAAACTATTCTTTATTCAAGTAAGCTTATTAATAAGCATTTTAGAATCGTCTGACATTATCAAGAGAGAGAAAAGGAATCTACTACTGGTTCAAACCCGTTCCTGAGAAGAACCAGTAAGAAACTCAGGTGGACTTATTTTTTCAAAACAGTATAATAATACATCTTATTAAAATGACATGCATTAAAGAATTCATTGCATAAAAAATGAATAAAAAAATATTTTTATCGACATTTTCATAAAAAAAGAGAAATAAATAAAGGATCATAATATTAAACAAAAATAATTATTATTGTACAAGTTCACAATATTATTAAGCATCTATACTACTAGAGATGTAAAGGTCTTCTAGTTGTCAGAATAAAGATAAATTAAGATTAAAAGGTGTAAAAGGTCTCTAATCGTCATGATTTAAATAATAATAATAAAATAGAAAATTATCGTGAAACACGTTGGCAGATATATTTATACGTTAATACTAAGACGTATATATAATTATAACTAAAATATATGTGAGCCCAGGGGTTAAGGTTTTAAGTTGCTAATAAAACCAACATTGTGTTCTACATGTTTGTTTATTCATTTTTGTTTTCTATTGACAAATGGTATAGGTAGTATATACCTAATAAAAGTAGCTAATACGAGCATAGTCCATGTTACGTTACAGATTTATCACTGATTGTTAATTGTTATAGTAAAGAATTAATTAATTAATTAAGTCTAAAAAGGAAAAGATTTCGTCGAATTATAAACCTCCTCCTTTTTGAAGTCGTTTAAAAAGACGACTTTACCTAGACCGTAGCGTTCCCTTACTGCTAACATCGGTCCAATGTCATATTTTCCATTGAATATAAGTCTCGAAGACGTTAAACGTATATTCCGGACAAGGTAACTAAACTCTCGTTATATTTGGTACGTTTTGTCTAGATTCCTGTATGTGTGTACTTACGTCATTTGGAATTTGGACATAGACATGTACCTATTTTTATTTTGCTATTATTTGCTATAATAGAATTAGAATCAGGATAAGGTAGGAAAAATGAAATAAAATATAATCCAATAAAATGAGCAACACAAAAGAGTCTCGGCCTAGACTCAAAATTGCTTCTCGTTATGTCAGACTTTTCATAATTTGTAGCCAGTAGCCATAATTTGTTTAACAGGTACGGCGTACGTTAAGTTGTTTACTAAGTACCTACAAGATTTAATATCAGAGAAATAGAGTAGGCATCCCAAAATCACAGAAAAATAATAGTACTAACAAACGTAAAGAAGACTTTTGTGTGATACTTACGACATATCTACCTATACCCAAGATGATAAACTACAACGCTCGCAGATAGGTTTACTCCATTATAATATCTATCGATTAACAAACTGTGTTGACCGTTCTTCACAGGAGATATGACTTTTGTTTTACGCACAAAAGACTTGGTAATGTTGTTTGTTAAACGGTACAAATTGTGCATATAAAAGGTATAATGGTAATTATGTCGATGTTTACATTAATAAACAAACGAAGTACTTAGTTATTTTCTTCTAGGACTCAGATTTATTAATGATGAGGTTTAAAATTACTGACAAATTTTCCAGGGCAAATTAATAACTTTCTAAGTTTTCAGCAAGCTTCAACAACTTTCTGAGTTTTCAGCAAAAAGCTAACGCTGTGGCGTGGCGACTTGGCTAGCTAGCCCTTTGACCTCTTTAAGTAACTGCGAACTTTTACCTCATGCTCCAGTAAAGAGGCGTTTTAGGATTACGTAGTAAACTAGGAGTCTCTATAGTTCCACCATGTTCGTTTGTCTGACTGTCTGTATGTCTGTCCGCAGCTTAGCTCAGTGACCGTTAGTACTTATGTTTAAATATATTAGTCGACAAAAGTAATCGAATAAAATAAAAAATAAAAAAACATTTTTTAAGGTAGGCCACCTCCCTTATACATGAAGGGAATGATATTTTTCCCCGGAAATCCTTCAGTGTGTATTTTAAAAGATTTCTTTAAAAGAATAAGGGTGCCAAAAGATATTTGTTTTTTTTTAATCCGTAGTTTCGGAGTTAACCACTAGAATTAAAAAAAAATGTTCCTTCCAGAAAAATATGAAAAGAAAAAATCATGAATTATTTAAGGCTATTTTTTTATTTTATTTTATGTTCTATCTTGTAACAATATCTTAATAGAATACTGTGAAAGAAAACTATTTGGAACATTATCGGCCCAGTCGTTTTTTAATAACGAATGCTACTCGTACGTTCAGTTTTCCTTTTACTACAGTATAATATATGTAGTACATAGTATCCTGTAATTGCAATTTATTTTAGAGAACAAGTAAAATTCTAAATAGTTGGTAATTCCCACAAATGGAATGGAATATGCCTTTTGCCTAATACGATTGTTCAGCTCGTCAGTCCTAAAACAACAGGTAATTTATGTGACTATTGCATAAATCCATTATTTTATGACCTACTATAATATAATAGAAAACCATAGACAGTGTTAATTCTTGTTTAAAAATACAGTCTGATACCAAGACCAGGGCTTTTAAGAAAATGAGTACCTAATACTTAATACGCATTACTATTAGCAATTGTTTTTAAGTATTAACTTTGAAGCACTGAACTTTTCTTAGAAAGTTAATTCATTTTTAAATCCATAGGGAGTTAGGATATATACATGTATATATCGCTGTCGGTAATTTATTTGAGAGATAGGCGGAAGCAGATAAATAAACATCAAATTAAAAATGTCTCTGAGATATCAAGTAACATATATACTACATACAACAAAAAAACAGTGAAATTGATTAACTAATCGATATTGATCCTTTCGCTGCATACGCAATGCACACATTTTATTAGCCGTAACTTTACAGCAAAAGGTAACTAGAAGAAATAGGAAAAAATGCGAGGGAAAGATTTTCCGAGCATAATTGGTAACTCTATACCTACCATTCGTCAGTAAAAAAACAAAAAAATAAACAAACCCAAAACCTTGCATTATTCTATAATCACGCTCTTTTAGAACACAATCTTGGTTTTATTGCCAACTTAAAACCTTCAGTTCGCATACAATTTTAGAAAAAAATATCAATATTTATTAGTATTAACGTAAAAATACACACCGTGTTTTTATTTATTTCCATTAAATTAAAGAGAAGCTTATAAATTTCAAAAATAATCATTTTCTAAGAAACTAGTGGCATAACTCTTACTGTTATTGAGTTATTAAAAAAAATATTTTAATGACTGAACAAGTGTATTGCAACCTTTATTGCAATCTAATTTTACTTATTTTGACGTGTGCCATCAGTCGCTGAAGATCTTATTCTTAAGGTTCTTTCACACTTGCCATTACAATTATTATGTAAAATAACGAAAAAAAAATGTTTTATGAAATTAACAAAGGTCGATAATTATACCAGGCAACTTCTATTAATGTCCCAAGTAACCTGTCCAATTTAACGGAAATCAATAAAACACGGTGTATAATGTATGCGAAAGTGTTTCTCGATATGACTGTGTCTAAGACGTCAAATTTTAAGTCAGCCAAATTTGTTTACTTTATTTTTTATTATTTTACTGACGAAGGGTACAGTCGACGTCAAAGATATCATTCATCACGGTTTAGGTGCCAAAAATATATTTACAGAATTTCATTGTCTTTTCATAAGGGTCACGTAAATATATATTTGGCACTTAAACCGTAATGATATCTTTGACGTCGATTATACCGTCGCCAATACAGCTAGGTAACTGACCATCCTGCATCCGTGCAAGTCATGCATATTATGGGTAGGGCTGCCAACCGTCCCGCTATATGCGGGACGTCCCGTTTCTGGGGCCCTAAAGTATGCGTCCGGCAAAGAGTTCGCGCGGGACGCCGATTGTCCTGTTTTTCAGGGAATACTAAACTGGAAATACTAAAATAAAAATATGAATACGTAAATGAGAGCAATTTAAGATTGCGTCATATTAATTTGAATGTACCGCGACGTCCGCGACTATCGCCTGCGAGCACCGTGCACTGAACGTGTATACTGCCAAAATATAAACTATTGCGATGAGTGCATTAGGTGCCTATAAATTTAACCTATCTATCCCGCATTTTATAGTCCAGTCCCGCAATTTATTCGCGAATGTACCGCATATCTGTGATCTTTGGTTGTCAGCCCTAATTATGGGCCATGAATGGTTTATACAGCGCATTCGAAGAACTCGTTTCTATGCATATACTGCTACCGATCATTTTTGATACGACCAAGATACAATACAACTTGCAAGCTTTGTTTCACTCTTATGTCAAAGAAATAAGGTTTAAAAGTGTTTACATACTAATGACCATGACAGCGTACCTTCAGGCGGCAAGATAAGCACCTGTTTAACACACCAAGTATCGTCATTGCGTAACAGTATTACAGATTACTATCTAGAGAAAATGACATACGTAATTGCTTATTGTAAGCCTATCGGGGATATCGAAAATCGTAAATGTCGAGCATCCGGCTGTGTCACTCCAACAAACCCTTAACCCTTAACCGTAAGCAGAGATAGATGAACGAAATTTTCGCTTGTCGATGGTTGCTATAGGCCCTCTTGTCGCATGTGGCATACATACCTAATGTAATAGGTATGCATAATGCATATCTAGAACAGTGGAGTTATTGTATGTGTCGAACGTGTCGAATGACATACGTATATTTTAATATGGTGTCAAGCGCCAGTACGAAACTTATTGCGTACACCTAATAATATTTATGCATGGAATTATTTTTTATTTTAATACTACAGCTTTAAACAGGGTCCCCTGAGTTGTAATACCTTACCATTCCGTCGAATCTGAAAGCATGAAAAAAGTTTTTTTTTACTGTAAGTAGGTATTTAAAAACTTTTATGTCGCTTTCATTGTGTTTACGAGGTTACAATCTAGCAAAATAATTTTCGCTCATGTATTAAAAAATGGAGCAGGAAATACCATCAATATTAGTAGAGAAAGTGGCTTTTATACAGGGTGATTTTTGGGTCGTGGGGCAGTGGAGTGAACTAAAATCGCCTAATTAATAGATATTTAAACTATAAATTATTTTCATAGTGAAATTTGCTCATCGTAACCGTCCCTAATATTAATCGTTTGGTTGACAATTAAGTTCCTTAGTACATATGTAAGTACCTCTTATGTTTGCGAAAATTTCGATTCGGACTTATAACTAAAATAATTTGTCCTACTATGTACAACGTTCCCGTTCCTTAAAGTAAACAAGTTCAAGTACTTAAGTCACTAGGTTAAGAGAGATCTTAGTAATATTGATATGCTCTTAGAAATAATTAGGTCACTGGTAGTTTGTTGCTGTAGGTAACGGGAAAAATGCACTCCGTTCAAGTAGACCGATATGTATGTTAAGTAATTTTCACTTCTTTGTAAGAATCAGAAAATATAATAAAATTCTCGTATTTTTGTATTAAAAATCCTGGAAAGCATTCTTAAATTAAGGATCAGTTCACAACCTCGACAACTACTGTATTACTTTGTCCTAAAAAGCGCCTCAGTAATGTTATAGGATTTCAAATTAAGTCTATCTACCCCTCAAGGAAAACACGAATTTTAAAGCCACGTTCCTGCGTGCAACCTGTGCTCATGTTATTTAAATACATCAACAAAGATGTAACGTAAGTAGGAATGAACACCGGTTGATGCAATTTAATTTAAAACGGCGAGGATGCAACTACTTTAAATACTCTTAGTAGCGTAGCAATTCGGAAATAAAATTGCGCATACCTAGGTACATAATGCACCGGTGACATTGCGTTCTACATAAATAAATGCTTAGTAAAGCGATATCCATTCAACGAGTAGGTTTTCATTATTTTTGTACCTCAATATCAGCGTGTTTCCGAATAAAGCACCAAATTGGACTTACAGGGTGCTTAGACAAGTTGCCAATCGCTAGCGCTTCATCGTTAATGGCAGCTAATTGTCTTTGTCTCACTAATATGAAAGAGTGACAGAGAGGGAAAACTACGACACGCTACTAAGCGCTAACGATTGGCAACTTGGCTAAGCATCCTGTAAAGGTAAATTCACGAAATCTGGCACGAATGGAACGAGTAAGGGACAGAAAGTATCTATGTGTGGATGTCAAAAGGACATCTACAGGTTGGTATACGACCTACACAAAAAATAATCAAAAAAAGAAAATATCCAACAAAATTGCTGTATTTAGTTCGACGTTGGACTTACTATAGGTATTTGCTAGGGATTTTTATGTAATTTATACGTTTTTTATCCTTTCTACCAAGTCTCGGTCTTGGTCTCGGTCTCGGCCGAGACTTAAATATGGGTCTCGGTCTCGGTCGGACCTTAGATATTATTACAGTTCCGTGTGTTAGGCAAAGGTTGTCATCAGTCATCACACTAGCAAAAAAAGAATTGATTAAATGCAAACAAATAATAAAATTCAAGTGTTTATTAACTACAGGAGTTTAACTTTTATATAACTCCCGCAGTAGGTACGTACTACATACTACGTAAGTGTTATTAAAAAAATAATATTTTATTTACTTATTTTCTTTATTAGGAAACAACAGCGTACAATGATACAGTATTATGAAATTATGGGACTTATTCATTAGCCAAAACAGTTTCCACTAATGGTATAAAGCAGAAATTGCTCAAAGAGAACTTGTTATATATGTAAACTGAAAATACATTATTAATCAATATAGAAAAAACAAAAAGAAAAAGAAGAACGTTTATCAAGTCACATCACTCGACATGCGTTAGCAATACCGTCGTGTCTCGTGTCTTCGCCTAGGTTACCTATCTTCGTCTAGTGTAAAAAGTTGAACATTCCGCCTTAAATTTAGAGTAAAGGTCTCTGCCCACTAGACCGTAGCATACCATGACCGTAGCATGAACGTATCAGACACGGAATGTGAGACGACACGGACTACTATGCCCACTATAACGTGTGTACATCGTTTCACATCCGTGCTAAGCCCGTTTAGTGACCGTTGCATCCGCGTCGCAACCACGTATCATCCGCGTTGCAACTATGTATCATCCACGTAGTATGAGCGATTCATATCCGTCGTTATCGTCCCATTGTAACAGTTTTATCAGTTTCAAATTGTTTTCGCGCCCTTTAGACTACTATCGCTCAGCTAGTATTTTCCTAGGAGTTTATTTCTACACCTATTTTTCTGAGCAGACATCGTAAACTGCGATCGAAATCCATTGAAGTACTAGAGTTGTTACTGAGTCAAGTCAAAGTCAAAAATTATTTATTGAGTAGGCTTAGCAACAAGCACTTACGAATCGTCAGTTATGCTACTTATACATTTACGAGTATATGGCGGAATGTGTTTATTTATCATTAATATTATTAAAGTATTAAATTACACTTATCAATGTCTAGGTAACCTAGACACTGATAAATGTAATCTATGATATTAAACTAAAACTACTTGGAATTGGTAAATATATTGTCTATAGATTTATGAGAGTACATTATGTTCTTGTCGCGATTGTCAATGTGACTCCGCCAAGTACTGGTTTTGTTTGATTATTTTTACATCTTCTAATAGTTTTGGAACAATAATAAATTTTAAATAACAATGGAGCAACTGAAAATATATCGATTTTGTGTAGGTACACTATTGTAATAAAAATCTAAAACCAATAAAATTTATTTTAGAAATCCACATCAAAAGCATGGTTCTTACCATGTAAAAGAAGAAACAAATTGTGCAATCTATCTAGATTAATTCGTCTAGTTATACGACTGTTTCAAAATTGATATTTCTTTTAATTATTTTGTTTGTAAGAAACGAAGTAAGTAATATTTTTCGATCTCGATGAAAATCAATTAAGTAAGTTTTTTTTCAGAAAATAGCGATGCTGATTGTATTGTTTGCGTTGTTTCGCCATAAGAAAATTATTACTCACTATCAAAAGTGAAAAATTTGGAGAGTTTTGGATAAAAAATTATAAAATACAATACAAAAATGTAAATAGAACCCGTATGCTCACCGTTTCGCCGCCTGCGCACACCGTACCGGCAACGTTGCGTGCCATGCACGTAGCGTGTCGGGGCCGGCAAAATATTCTCGCCGACAATTCTTGCCGGTCCGTGCATGGCACGCGACGGTGTTGGCCGGCGACGGAACGTCCTAGTGGGCATAGTCTCATACTTTTCCATACAAAGAATATTTTTTTGTCTGATACGTTCATGCTACGGTCATGGTATGCTACGGTCTAGTGGGCAGAGACCTTAAAGCGGACAGAAAATTACTAAATAGAAATTTTGAAAAACATGTACTTTGCTACGTGACAGCCTGCTCTAAAAATAAGCTAGGAATTTCATCTTTTCACAGGCGAAGATAGGTATCCTAGGCGAAGACACGATATTCAACGGTACCTACAATGTATGAACATTGAGTAGGTACCTTCAATATAAATTATATTTTATAACATATTTGACATTTGTAAGAGGGAATAAACTTATAACTTATAATATGTAAAAATAATGACTTTTAGTCCGTGGGCTAGTCGGCCTGAAATTAGAAAACGGTATAATTTGGGGGTACCAAGTGTCCTTTTTACAGTAGTTAGACATATTCATAAGGATGTTAAAAAAGTATGATAGACATCTCAAAGTGGTAGCTAATAGGCATACGGGCTATTTCAAGATTTCCGTTGTATGACAGGTATGGTTAAAATTAGGAGGTACAAATTTTCCTTTTCACGGCTGTTAGGTAAGCTTATAAAAACGTCAAAAATGCAAGATTGCCATTTATAAGTGCTACCTAACAAAAATGGGGGGCCAATCAAAGATGGTGGATCTCAATTTTTACAAAATCAAGTATATCTCGAGAACTATTAAATATATCTAATTACTCTCTTGAACAAAATTAAAGGCATATCTGTAAGCTTTATATTTTGCATATACACCATATTGCTAAAACCAACCAATAATTAATTATGACAAAATTTATGAAAATTTCGTGATTTAGTTTTTTTTTGTGTCGTGTTTTTACATAGTAGTCATGACGTTAGAAAAATTAAATATTTTTTCAAAGATAGTGTATTTAATAAGTTTTAATTTGATGTATATAACTTGTTGGCGGTATTAAAAAAAAGACCCATAAAAAATATTTAAATGAATTGTAGTCATAATCCACCGTATACTTAGTGATTTAAGAGGCGATGGAAGTGCCACTCGTAAATAATAGTGCTTATTTCAAATAACCAAGATTGAAAAATATAAAAAAATCGCCTCTTAAATCACTAAGTATACGGTGGATTATGACTACAATGCATTTAAAAATATTTTTATGGGTCTTTTTTTTAATACCGCCAACAAGTTATATACATCAAATTAAAGCTTATTAAATACACTATCTTTAAAAAAATATTTAATTTTTTTAGCGTCATGACTACTATGTAAGAACACGACACAAAAAAAAATCAAAATCACGAAATTTTCATAAATTTGGTCATAATTAATTATTGGTTGGTTTTAGCAATATGCTGTATATGCAAAATATGAAGCTTACAGATATGCCTTTAATTGTGCTCAAGACAGTAATTAGATATATTTAACAGTTCTCGAGATATACTTGATTTTGTAAAACTTGAGATCCACCATCTTTGATTGGCCCCCATTTTTGTTGGGTA